>JAGFPH010003941.1:40756-60378 GCA_018207615.1 Philaenus spumarius | reverse complement strand
ATACGCACTCTAAACGCATGCGCAGTGTGTACTGTGTGAGTAACATTTTCTATAGCCAAGTAAGCATAAGTTGGGCTGATCGAGACGAGAATTGAAACGGTTCCTCTTCTTCGACTTTAAGAGAATCGTTTCTACTCTCTCTCTCTGTCAAATGCGTCATACGCACTCTAAACGCATGCGCAGTGTGTACTGTGTAAGTAACATTTTCTATAGCCAAGTAAGCATAAGTAGGGCTGATCGAGACGAGAATTGAAACGGTTCCTCTTCTTTGACTTAAAAAGAATCGTTTCTACTCTCTCTCTGCCAAATGCGTCATACGCACTCTAAACGCATGCGCAGTGTGTACTGTGTGCGTAACATTTTCTATAGCCACATAAGCATAAGTTGGGCTGATCGAGACGAGAATTGAAACGGCTTCCTTCTTTGACTTAAAAAGAATTGTTTCTACTCTCTCTCTGTCAAATGCGTCATACGCACTCTAAACGCATGCGCAGTGTGTACTGTGTGCGTAACATTTTCTATAGCCACATAAGCATAAGTTGGGCTGATCGAGACGAGAATTGAAACGGCTCCCTTCTTTGACTTAAAAAGAATCGTTTCTACTCTCTCTCTGTCAAATGCGTCATACGCACTCTAAACGCATGCGCAGTGTGTACTGTGTGCGTAACATTTTCTATAGCCACATAAGCATAAGTTGGGCTGATCGAGGCGAGAATTGAAACGGCTCCCTTCTTCGACTTCAACCACCGGTTGAAAAGAAAGAGAAGGCGAATCATTCTACGCTCTTATTTGCATACATCATAGACAGCCTACGCGCAAGCGCCCATTTTACTGTGTTAATACGTGGCATAGGAATCCAGTAAACGTTTGCATAACTGTACGCTGAACACGTTTTAATATTTATTTAATTTTTGTTGACGTATGCTAATGAACGAAATTAGTTGTTATATATAATATTTTAATCGTTGTTTAATGTTTTCAATTGTGTGATTGGGCATCACGCTAGAGTCTTTCCAAGCAATTTCAAAAGTGAATTATAAAAGTCATGTACTTCAAATAAGTAAACAGAAAAAGTCGATGAATATTTAATCTATTAAATAAATCAACTAAGGTTTGAAATTGTAGAGAATATAAGTTGATTAGTGAAGCTGGGCTTACCACATTCAGAGACCGCTTCATCTTGTCCTCCGGGACAGTCAGTGATACCGTTGCAGAGGCTTTGTCGAGGAATACATGTAGTAGGGTGTTCTTTGTCGCAGAGGAACATAGGATCTGTGTTATTACTGTTGCATGAAGTGTCTGAAACAAAACCAATTCATTCAATATCCACGCTCAAAAATATTATAATAGTAAAAAAGACATATTATAAGTAAGTTCGATGAAATCTCTATTCAGATACTGTCCTCCTCTTTTTTCCAGATTAAAAATACTACCGCTAAGTCATCTATATATTTGGAATCCTAAAGCTTTTCCGAACGAAAAATTATCATATTCAGAACAATATAGTCGCACAACGTTTTCTTTACGAATCAGTAATCTAATGCTAGTTCCAAAATCAAAACTTACTTTACACTCTTTTACTTTTACCGCTCCACAATCTAAAGTTTAGTTTATTACACGTTGTAAAGGTTTTATTAAATAATGTAAAAGCATTGATTTTATATGTTGAAGATGTTGAAGATCTTTCATCCAAATTTTTAAGCAACAGTTGATTGATAACGCATAGTTGGTTATAATAATTTTAAAAATAAAAGAAAACAATTGTTTTTCTTTTTTTCTCCATCTCCATTTGCACGAATACTGGATTATTCTGTAGAATTATTATGACGCGTAATGTTTAAATATTGGTTTGTATAAGGCTATGATTACCTTGCAGGCTGGTATTAATTAATGTTTTGTTGTTGTTGTTTCTTGTTTTATTGTAATTTTAAAGTGTATAATTTTGAACTGGTTAAATGTTGACGCCATCCTTTTTTCATTTTCTCTTTTAATAGCAAATTAAAAGTTGTAATTATCAAACAGGCACTACCTGGAGACCCCTAAATTTTTTTGTTCACAGCTATGTTAAAATTTTAATTTATTATTATTTTAGGTAGAAATATTGTCATTATTTTTTAAGCCAAGTAAAAATTGTTTTGATATTTTATTTTGTTAACATTTGTATACAAATACAAATTGTTTGGTAGTTTATAAATAAAAATTTGTCTGAATTGTAAACGAAAATGAACATTTAATAATATATTACACTAAATTGAGGCTCATTGAGTACTCCCCGACCTTAGGTTTCACCATAAGAGTCACTGCAGAAGCTCATCGTTCCAGTGGAAATTCCCTAATAAAATACAAAGACTCATTTTGACAGTGTCAATGGTTATTGGACGTACAATGCACTATGCAATATATATTTGCACATAATATTAAATTGTCATTTTACAATAAATTCAATCCAAGTTTTGTTATACAGGACAGTTGGTAATATATGTTATAAACATTTTTGTAACTAACTATTTGGTACTAGTAACAACATGGTGGATATTTATTATTTAGCGAATTTCCATAGGTAAGACGAGCATAGCAGCGACTCGTACAGTGAGACCTAAGGTCAATGAGCGGTCAATTAGCACCAATCGTGGTCCACAGAACACGTTTTTGGGGTGTCATTAAATTGTTTTAATTATATGTATTCGCAGTCGGTAGCATTTTACGTCCGGTTTGGTCCAAATTTGGTACACACAAAGGTTTTATAAATCACTCGGAAGACTTCGTTTAGCCGAAAAAATCCAACAATCGGAAGTAAATTGTTTGACCTGAAGTAAGAATTTTTTTAGCTTTTTCGTACTAGAATAAAACTGTTTTGGGGTTGTATCTAAAGAAATAAATGTAGGAGATTGTTCTCCACACTTTATTTTACACGACCTTATAGCCCGTATGGTTCCCCGGAATCGATCAAATTGAAAATACCATAATGTTACTCATCCGAGGCTACAAGATTGAGGGTGCAAACTCAAGAAGCGAATTTTTCATCTCAGATCGGAACGAAGCAGCGCGTCAGCTGGGGCTGGAGGCTGTGGTGTAAACAAATGCTACTAATATATTTCGTACGCACTGCGACATTTAAAAAGCGAATTCGTGAGTAGACCAATTTCCCAAATGGTCTAATCCCTGTAAGACTTGTGAATGGGTGACTCTTTATCATGTAAGGTTTTGTATTTTAATTAAGACTACTGTGAAGTTATGTAAGGTTTTGTAAAGTCACTTTGAAAGTTTTGGGGGCTCCACCAGATCCTTCTTACAGATCAAATTTTTGCTTGGCATGTGACGTACTCCAAAGAATTGGGTAGAAATAAGTACAGAGTCGTTTTCACTAAATTATTAAATATATTCTGAAATTTCTGAAAATAATTCCTACAATGATTATTTTTCACAAAATAGTTAGATACAAGTAAATGTGATACAATTAATTTTTACTCAATTTATATTCTCGAAAGTAATAAAGTAAAAGTTTACCTTCGTCTAAGGAGGGCGGTGCTAGTAAGTTAATTTCCCGCTCTCCTAAATTTTAAACCTATGTGTCTTAATTTTAATGATTGAATCTTAAATTTCTTCTAATTACTAGTACATAATAAAATCTAATATTACAAAATGTATTATATTATTTATAGATACTTACAAAATGTATTATATTATTTATAGATTTATTTGAATGATATTAAGTTGCTTTGGTGACTGATTTCGATTACTTATGAGGTGTTTCAAAACCCTCTCTTCAGTTAATCCTAATAACCAGTCCCAATACAATTATTTATTAATAAATGATTATTTATTTATTTTGATTTATTTTAATGTTACTTCTGATACACAATACTCTGGATATGATTTCGTTTGTTATTTAATTTTAACTCTCGAGATCTGTCTTTACAATGAAATGAAATATTAATGCTACTTACATAATTTTTGTTCCCACTCTAACACACTTTGCACTTTAATTTGATTTTTTTATAAACTCCTTTATTGACTTTTATTAATTTTATGTTACACTTCACTATTGCACATTATTCCTTGGTTTTGATGGTTCCTGGATCCATTTGATGTAAAACTTTGTTTAATGATTATAAAAATACTTTATTACTTGGATGATTTATCTTTGGTTACTGATGATGAAGTTACTTTATTAAATAATTTATGTAAAATAAAAAAGATGCATCTCGAAAGGTTTGGTCTAGGTGTTGATTGATTGAATTTTAGTTGATGACAGACCCCGTGTTCTCTTCAAAATTTCCCCACCACACAGTTTCACGCATTCTGATTTGTTTTTGATTGGACTGTTTGAATTTTATATTGTTTTGATTGGCTTTCCAGTTTTACAGATTTGGCAGTATTTATCGCGTGTCTGCACTCGTTGATTCACACAGAATAACGCAAAGCAGTGTATTTATGTCTTAAGTAATTTAAGCTGGTACATCCGTTGTAACTTCCTGTTGAAATAATCTTACTCACAAAGCTAGTCTGGCCTGTTTCTATAAATTCATTTATTATGAATTTATTTAAATTTTATTTTATAATATATTATTATAATTATTTTGTTGATGCTGATGTTAAAGACATTGGGTATTGGTGTTTCAAGTATTGGTGTTTACTTACCAATACTTACATCCCTAAAACATATAAACGTAATTTTCAAGATTCGCTCAACTGACGTCATCTGTTCAGCTGCGTGGTCAAATTATTTTTTTCTACCATTTTCTTGGATTAAAAAATTTAATCAGTTCTTGCGCTAGTCAAACTGCAATTTCTTGACTACGCATGTTTTGTTAAATTTAGTACCATTTTCAACTACATAAAAAATCTTGTATATTGTAGCTACATACAATTTCCATCAATAACTGCTTAAAATAATCACGTATAGTAATGTTAAATACTAAAAATTATCGCTGGAAGTTAAAATTTGTAGTAATTGGACAAACCTTAAGAAGTTTTCCAATTCTTTATTTGTAAAGGATGGAAATAAATGCCGAAAGCGTTAATGGCTGATCTACTTGCACACTGTAACCACGCGGATTTATTTTGCAATCTCAATAAACATATAAAAGTAATATAAACATCAGATTGGATCAGTAAAACAGTCGAAACACGCCAGCAAATAGAGTTGAGGTTTTTGAATTAGTGCTATGGGAATTCAATGGTAATGAAAACCAAAAATAGACCTAAGCATTATTAATGACAAAGATTTCGTCACATAGGCTAGTTTATGTTGTAATGTATTTTATGAATTTACTATTTCTTCTTATTTGATCATAATAGCATATGATTTATCCGATTTAAACCTAAAAGACATCGACACACGAGTAGTATGTATGTAAAGCCATCAATCTGTAATTGAAATGTTGATTATTGATTATTTAAATATTAATGGCGTAATTATAATTATGCCGTCATTCAAATTATTGAGGATGTGCGTGTCTATTTCAATCTTTGTGTTATATATAGGCCACAACCATACTCATGTTCAAGTGCCACTGCCCTAAACAATCATCATTTCCGTGAAAATATTAGAGTAAAAAATCATCTGTTTGCATTGGCTTCGCCATGAGTCAACGCGGGGGTTGGTGACCGAAGCGGGAAGGGGCAGAGAGGAATTTGTTCAATATAATATATAAAAAAAGAAGTCATGACTGATTGAATTATTCATAATCAACGTTAAACCAAAACTGCGATAGCTAGAGACTTAATATTTTCAGGATACCTTCATACCACTATTAGTACGCTAAGAAAGAATTGAATTTAAGGGGATACTGCCCTCTCCGCCATATTGAATCTGATTCCCATAAGAGTAATGCTACAGAATAAGTAATTTTTCCCGTTAATTCGTGGAGTATATTTAAAAATTTGGTTTCATTTTGAAGTTCTGTCATATGCGGATATTGATTGCAGAATACATTTTCAAAAACCGTTTTATTGTTTTCATAAACGTATGATATAAATATAAAAAAATATTATACTTAATAAATGTTTTATTCAGTTTCAAAAAGAGATATTGCAAAAAACCTTAGCAATCAACAACCACAATCTATTTTACTGTAAGAAAAAAATACAGCTTTCGTTTTTGTACAAAAATAACACAAAAATATGCTTAATAGTGAAGGTATGTTTAGGTTATTTAACATTGAAATTGGTATCCATCTTCACCGTTTTGAATTAAGGGGGCCGAGCCTTAAGAGTTGAAAATGTGTAAAAACAAATAAAACTAAAGCATCACCTATTAGCCCAGTATGTGGGGGGGGGAGGGTTTCAGCTTACATTAATTGCGGCAAAAGTTTTTTTTGCTACGATCGTTTGGTATGGTGTGGGTATGTCTAATCTAATTTTGCGACCTCGAAAGTGGGAGGGACAACTTTGGGAGGCAAAAGACATCGAAATTTTCGGACTTTTCCCAGTTTTTCGCTTATAACTCGAAAACGGTGCATATTTTGTAAACAAAAGTACTTTAATAAATTAAAGAGGACAAAACTCCGCGCCGATTAAAAAAACAAAGTGCAAAATTGGTCAAGTAGTTCGATTTTTATGGGGATCTAAAAAACAGCAAATTTTTCCAACTTTGCCGAAAAACTTTTAGCCATTTTCAATGTGCTGTATCTTTCCAACATCAAAATTTATCAATACCCCCCTCCCTAAAAGTTGTAGAGCATCAATCCATGAGTTCAACCGCCTGCAATATCTTGTGCATGGAACTCCCAAACTTTATGTAGCGATGTTACATAAGCAGCGCCGTTAACTTATTAAGTAAAAGAGAAAAAATAGGCGACTTCAGTTCTTCACCCTATAGCCGTATCTAAACAGTGACATTTTTTGCAGCTGAGGGCTTTGACATTGCCTCATTTAAATCCATTTTTTAAATCCATCTTTTGTAATTGAGTGCTGAAAAAAAAACTGTATATTCTTTATAAAATTTCGGATCCGCCTTGCTATTCACTGTTAATTAGACATTTGTTATTGTGAAGGAAAAACGTTCAAACTTGCTACTTTAAAATTTCAGTTACGAGACAAATGGATGGGATAGTTTTTAAATGTTAAACGCAAAACGGATGCGTATTGTGACTGTGGTTAAAATGAGATATTGCAAACAATATTGTAATAAAAAATAAACTAAATAAATGGTTTTAAATTTAACATTTAACTCTTACGGGATAAAACTCGAAGAGGACAGCCAACGAGCAGACCCTTAAAATATTTATTGAAGTGTCTGTGTTATTAAAATAAATACTTTTTTCTAAGCTCAAATGGTTATTCACATTTTACCAAAACCTAAACATTCATTTTTTATTTTTTGTCTGTCTGTCCGGGCTAACTTACGAAATGGTTGAACCAATTTTGACTAAACTTTCATTTGCATATAAAGGACCTTTCAGCGATTAATCTAGGCTACTTTTTATGGGCAAAATTAAGGGTTTTGCGAACAGACGTGACAAGTTACAATTAGGAATTAAACAACTGTTTTGGATCAAAAGTTTAAAAGACAAGATCTTCTGTGTTTTTATTTACTGTTTATTCTGGTTTAACCATTAAATACGTATCAAAACAGTATGCAATAATGTGAAATGCACTCATAGATACTCGAAACCTGATTTGTAATTTTTATGTTCGTTTGGGAGTTATGCGCAACAATCTGGTGGAAAACGGAATTTTTAGGGTTTATTGGTGAATAGCTAATAATTTAAGTATTCATAAAAGGGTTACATAGATCGCGATTTAGGCAAACAAAACTCGGACCATGGAACACGGATATTTTTTTAATTACGTATTGCACAATATTTACCCGATGGTTCTTTTACTTTCTCACTATACTATAGTTTAGAGAAAGTTAGCCTATAGTGATCGCAAAAAAAATCGATGTTGAGATTTTTGTGGAAATATCCGTTTTGGGACCCCCTGAGTATAAAAAGTGGTTTTTACAAAATGTCTGTCTGAATGTCTGTATGTATACAAAGCTATTCGATCGATTTCAAACAAATTTGCACAAGACATGTCAAGTAAGCCTGTATAAATGCACGAAAACAATTTAGAAAATTTTTGAAAAACACCCCCTTTTTGGAAAAAAACCCAAAACCACAAAAATCAGTTATAATTTTTTATAAAAAAACGGCTCTAACGATTTTGATAAATTTTAGCTTCTTTGTAGCCTTTAATGTACCCTACCATACGCAAAAAACCTCATCTTTCTAAAAATTCTCGTTTAGCTAATAATAATAATAATAACTGATTTTTGGTGGTTTTTTGGCCATAAATTGGGTTGTTTTTCAAAATTTTTCATAACCTTTTTTCGTACATCTATACAATCCTAATTGACGTGTTTGGTGCAAATTTGTTCAAAATCGATCGAATAGTTTTCTCTCTAGATAATAATAATAATTTGTATTAGTTAATCACCTCTCCTACCCCTCCTACAATTATGAAGTGACAGTGAATCTGTTTAATAATTGAAATATGTTTGTAAGAAAGTATGTGCCAGTTCCTGGTACCGTTTATTACTTATTGATCACATCAGAGAGCAAAGCCACAGGTACCAGCTAGTATTATAGTATAAAGAACAGTCTGTGGCTATGTATAATCACAATTTGTTTATTCGCTTTGCAAGCCCAGACTATTTGACGGATCCTGTTCAAATTTGGCATAGTTGTCAATTACCTTAAAAAATATTTCAATGACTTACTTTTAAGGGGTTGTATTGGCGTAACTACCCAAAAATACATCCCTCGAATTTTGGTTATTTGCGTTTAAGGGATGAAAATCAATCCCTAAAACAATTATTAATAATTACGATTTTTAGTTCCCTTGAAACTAGAGAGGTGATTCGATTTGGACGAAACTCACTATGTTTTTTATAATAAGGCTCAATATTTATCCCAGATTCCTTTCTTTCATTTATTCATATGTGTGAGTATATGCTGGTATATGCTAGTATTATATAAAATATTATAATGCAAAGGATAATTGGCTTAAACTATTGGTCGAGATACGTACGTCATAAAGCATTAAAAATCTATTTCTTAAATACTTTATGAGTAAGCTTCTAAATAAAATGAAACCAAACAAATTTTAGTTTTCTTTAAACAACTAAGGCTTATGTGCATGCGACATATATATATATTTACTAGCGAATTTGCACGGGAAAGATGAGCTATTTGCAGTGACTCTTTTGGTGGGACCTAAGGTCGGAAGTAGTCAATGAGCACCGGTCAAATTCCCCAGAACACTTTTTGGGATGTTATTAAAAATGTTATATGTATATGTGTGTTCGCACTCTGAAGGCCAAATTTTACCTCCGATTTGGTCCAAATCTGGAGCACACGTTGGTTTTCAAAAGTCTCTCAGACGAGTTCGTCTGCTAAAAAAAAATCCAACAACCGGAAACACGTTTTTTACAGGAAATAAACATATCTATAGATTTTCGTACTAGAATGAAATTTGTTAGAGTTTTATCTAAAAAAAAATAATATAGGATATTATTCTGCTCGTTTTGTTTTTTTAAACGACTTTATAGGCCACAAAATTGATCAAAACATAAAATACTATAAAAGTAACCTGTTCAAATCCACGTAGGGGATTTTACCGAGGGGGCATCTTCTGATTCGAGGCCGACAGCCGGAAGCAAGTTTGTCCACTCTCAGGGCCTTCGTGAGTAGACCAATTTTCCAAATTGTTGTTTGAAACCCTAAAACATATAAATTTAACTTTGGAAATTCGCTCAACTTACGTCATCGGTTCAGCTGAGTGATTCAACCGTATGAGCCTGAACCGTGATTCTTAAACCCGAACCTTTGAACGATCTAGTCTGACCTGCCCTCAGTCAACCTGGTGTTCAGAAAGGTTAAGGGCCTGCTCCAGTAAACGAGAAAGCAACCGGAAACTCAACCGCTTCTCACTGTATCCCTATCTAAACAGTGCAATTTCTTGCAGCTGAACGCTTTGACATTGAATCATTTTAAACCATTTTATAAGTCTATTTTTTGTAATTGAGCGTTAAAAAAAACTGAATATTCTTTATAAAATTTCGGATCCGTCTAGCAAATTATTTTTCATTATTAATTTTTTATTGTGTTAGGAAAAAAATTCAAACTTTGTACTTACAAAATGTCAATTATATAACAAATCAAAAGCATTTACAAAAATGTAACTTGCAAGACGGATGCGTATTGTGACTGTGCTTAAAATGAGACCTTGCAAACAATTTTATGATAAAAAGTAAACGAAATAAATGGTTTCAAATTTAACATTGCTCTTATGGGATAAAAATCCAAGATGGCCGCCACTACAGCAGTCCCTTAAGACTAAAAAAATAATGAAAGCAGTAGTGAGACTTTCGAATAAACTTTAAACTATCATAAGTATAAATCGTTGGTTATAAAGGTTTAACCTAAAATTTTATCATTATTTTGATCTTGTCCCATTTAAAATTGAAATCTAAAAAATAACATAACATGACTGTCTGTAGTAAATAACAATTAGGCCTAAAAAACATAATTTTAGGTTAGGCCTATACTGAACGTTGGTACCACAGCAACCAAGTTAGCAAATTTAGAAATTAAAAAAAATTGGAAAGCACTATTTCAATTTCAGAGGTATCGCAAAGTATACTAATTTAACTTAACTTACAAAATTAGGAAGCACAATGTCCATTTCATCGGGGCGTGACGTGACTAAACCCATACAGCTATTGAGTTCATAAATTTACAGCCTTTGAATTAATTTACCACTGCTTATTTTATTTCTTCGATTTTTTATTGTTTTACTAATACAAAACAATAATATTTTTAGTAGCCTATGTGTGTAAACCAATGAAGAAGAAGAAATCGTCGACGAAATCAAAATCGCAAAGCGTTCCACTTTATGTGCACATCGCCATCTCGAATATTTTACCTCATCCAAAAGTGCTAGATGCGCCTAAAGAAGTTTTCACTTTAAAAAGTCCGAAGTGTTTTGTTTCTTCGCGAAACGTTGTGAATTCGTATATTTTTTAAATGTCTACATTTTAAGAACTGTCGTAGTAAATGAATTATGACTATAAAAATACCTTTCAGTATATGCAATAAACCTCTTAAAGTATTTCCGAAGGTTTTAACCAACTGAATTCTTTTAAGCTGTTGTAATCCGTAAGACTAACAACTTGTTATTTATGATATAAGAGAACATTTATTTCTAGACTCTATTATTTAAGTTAGTGTCTTTCGGCAAATCTATAAATAAACTGTGCCAGAAACTGGCACATACTTTCTCACAAACATATTTTTAAATTATTAACACGTTCACTGCTAAGGACGCACATGTGAGCTTGACACTGAACACTATGAGAAGCGGCGGACGCACAGTGTGTTGCACGCCAACTCCCGTATTGGGAGTATTTTCAATACACATTGCATTGCGTGCTTGCACGCCAATTTTAAGCCTATGTTAAGAGAGTAATTAATAAATATTATTATTATTAGCTAAACTAGAATTTTTTTAAAAATGCTGTTTTTTGCATATGGTAGGGTAGATTAAGGGCTAAAAATAAGCGAAATTTTATCAAAATTATTAGAGCCATTTTTGTATAGAAAAATTATAACTGATTTTTGGGGTTTGACTAGAAAGGGGGTTGTTAAAAAAAAACAATTTCGTACATCTATACACAGGCCTAATTGACATGTTTGGTGCAAATTTGATTTCAAAATCAATCGAATAGTTTTCTCTCTAGCTTTGTATACAACAGACATACGTACAGACAGACATTTTGTAAAAAAAGACTTTTTTGGACTCAGAGAGTCCAAAAACGGATATTACCATAAAAATTTCATCATCGATTTTTTTTTTGCGATCACTATACTTTCTCTCTACTATATGCATAGTGAGAAAGTAAAAGAACAAGAAAATTATTTTAAATTTCATGATTTTTTATTATTACGTTTTAGAAATTTATAATTTTATAAATATTGCGTAAAAATAACACTAGAATAAAACTCTACAATGAAGGATGAAATTATCATCATTAACTATCGTAACATCATAAAATTAGTTACGAAAAGAGGCTAATTATTGTGAATTATTGTTAAAAGTCTAATATTTATTTGTGAAACACATTTCATCCTCTTAATAATTTCTTCAGTCACGCAGACGCTACACTTGACTAAAAAAAGGTTTTAGGTAAAACTGGAATAAATTTATCTGTTGTAGTAGATAAATAGATGTTGTTTGACAACCGAAAAACATACGTTTTCGCATCATGGTCCCTAGACCCCAAAACCAAACCCTGCTCAAAAGTTGTCATATAAACAGGGGGTTTAAAAAAAAGGAAACGCCTCTCTAATCGGCTAAAGCATTCTTTCGTTACGCTCAAAAATGTTATTTTGTATAACTTTACATTGTTTAAAAGACGGAATGAATCTGATCTCAGGTCATTTATTCAATCTCAGGAGGGTCCTAATCGGCTAACGCATTCGTTCGTTACGCTCAAAAATGTTATTTTGTATAACTTTACATTGTTTAAAAGACGGAATGAATCTGATCTCAGGTCATTTATTCAATCTCAGGAGGGTCCTAATCGGCTAACGCACTCGTTCGTTACGCTCAAAAATGTTATTTTGTATAACTTTACATTGTTTAAAAGACGGAATGAATCTGATCTCAGGTCATTTATTCAATCTCAGGTGGGTCCTTAAAAAACATAATTACAAAAACACAAAATTCCCTACCATTATTTTTAATGGACACTTATTACTTGTGATACATCAAATTAAAGCCCTTTAAAAAGCACGAATTTCTGTACTAAAAAAATAAAAATTTGCTAACGCAATCATTCGCTACGCTCAAGCATTAATTTTGTTATTCTCTATATAAATATATAGAAGTGAATGTTGGACTTGTTGCAGGACTCAAAAACAATTCGACCGATTTCCCTAAAACTTTCACACTTTATCCATATTGTCAGGAGTATTTAGACGTTACAATTACTACAGTCTAAGGGGTTGAGGTGGGGGTGCTACCCCTATACTATAAATATATAAAGCTAAATTTATGTAATATTATTTTTAAGGAATATAGAAATCTATTTGCAATTTGATTACGTAATTAAGTCAAAGGGATGCAATTGAATCATTACTCTTAAAATTAAATAGTAATCTACTTACTTTTTCAATATTCTCAAAACCTACTCATCTAATTTCACAAAAATTTCACAATTTGCACATATTAGTACCCCGAATTTTAGAGAATATGGTCACTACGAACAAATAGATTTAAATGGGATAACTACATATATAATGCAGATATAATGCAAATAAATTACACTAAATTCCTACAATATTAAAGCAAAAACTATTTAACATTATTCTTAATTGATATAAAAAAACATTTGCAATTAGATTACTTAATTAAAAAGGATGAAACGGGATAATTACCCTTAAAATTAAATCAAACAATAACGAAGCATTGCTGGATCCGCTAGTTATTCACTCTCCGAGGAGACCTTAGATAACATATTTACAAATTCACAAAACCCCTCCCCCTCCAACAAATTACATTTCAAAATTTGTAATGAACACTTACGGCTTGTGATACGTCAAACTGAAGCCCTTTTAAAAACCATGAATTTCTGGGCTAAGAAAATAAAAATCAACTGACGCATTCGTTGGCTATGCTCAAAAGTGTTATTTCGTAAATTATTTTTTTTATTTTTTTAAAGAAGGAAAGAGATCTCAAAATCTGTTCTCTGGACTGTTATTCATCTTTAGAAATGAGAACCTTAAAAACCCTATTTGAAAAATTGCCGCCAACCCCACTCGTTTACAATTTGTAATGAACACATATTATGTTGACCAAAATACAAATATAAAGAAGAACTCAGATCTAGAACACCAGAGTTGAGATGTCAAGAAAATTAAATACAAAACTAATGAGATAAACTACTGACGTCAGGCACAGACACTCACACAAAGAATTATGGATGACCAAAACAACATGGCTGCATTTTCAGAAAGTAGCGGGACTGCTGACCCGAAGCAGGTAAAAATTTAAGCAGGTAAAAACGAAACGTGCTGTCACTCAAACAGATTTGTAACGCATGATTGCATCGAATATTTGACCAACTAACAATCATCGAATCTCAAAAAGACAAATACCGTTGGAAAGGAAATGATTTAAACTTTAACTTTTGTAGTTACAAGTTTTTTATAAAACGTATATTTACATACTAATCATCGTTGCAGTTTATTAGTTTTCTACAAATCAATCGGCGCCCGTAAATTCATTCTAAAACGTAAAGTAATAACTCAACTTTAGCCCTCTCTACAGCCCACCCAGTTCTGAGTTAAACCTATATACCGTATACCGTTGGATCTGTTACAATTTCCTCTAAATAATGTTGCCAGCCAATCAAAAAACCGTCAAAAACATCTATAGATATGGGGGCGTTTTGTAGACCCTTGCAATTCGTCAGTTTTCCAACCAATAAACAAGTAATACTATTACACGTGATATAGGTGTAATCCATGTCTATATTTAGAAATGTTTTGATATGGCTTTATAGAGAAAGCTTCATGCTAAGATTTCGTGTGAACCAAATATGTTTTGCTAGAAAGGTTTGTTGTGAAGGACCGTGGGAAACTCGGTGTTTTGACGGTATCAAACCAAGATTCAAATCCAACGGACATTTGTAACATGTGATGAATAGCAGTTGAAGCGCGCTTCGTTGAATGGCAAGCAAGGATGAGAAGTTTTCTCACTTTTGTTATTCAAGTAAAGACAATTCAAACACTTTTGTGAAGTAGGAATTTACAAGTATACAGTTTTTTTCTTCGATTTATTCTCAACACTTTGTTATAATAATATTTCATTTTTGGGCAAAGCATATATTAGTAAATTACGTTTCAAACTTGACACAGTTTTGTTGGGAGCAGTAGGAACATAAAAACTGGTGTTTTCAAAATAAGAAATTTGAAATTGGTAAATATTTTTATACAGTTCTATTCAAAACTAAATTATCAAACATTTTTACATTTATGAAAAAATTACAAAAATGTTTACTACTTTTTATGTAGGCCTAAAGTTGAACTTTTTCATTTCATTACTGGATATTTTTTGTTTCTTGAGCTAATAACTTTGTAAACTTTACATCTATAATTTTTTAACTGGTATATATAAATTCTTTGAACCTTTCTCTACAAAAAATCAACGGAACACTTTAGGATTGGGGTTCATTTACTATTTTTGGCGAATTTTTGAAAAAAATGCTTGCACACGACAAAAATTCAATTTTCGTTAACATTGCCGGTTCTAGGATTAAAATTTTATGGATTTTATTTTCTATTATGTTTAGTTCTTGTTAACTATAAGAGCACTATAGAACTATTTTTAATAGCATGGCTGGTTCTGTTGACCGCTAATTTTAGCAGTTCGGTATATTACAAACAAACTAAGAAAAACAAACTAAGAAAGATGAATTCAATCCATTATCTTTTTTTAAGTTTCCCGTAATTACAATACACCTCAGCCAGAGAGGGTGTTGAGTGTAAATTACTCTCGGAAATTAATTAAAAGCTAATTGTGCGTCAGTCCTTGTGAAGCTTAACTCTAAAATGCTTTCCAGCTAAACTTATTACGATCTCCCAGGCATGTGTTGTGAAACACCGGACTTCGGAGTAATTTACTATTCAAACATTCTGCATGACAAGTTGCGGTAAAATTATTCCTTTGACAAGACTAATTTAAATGTATTTATTTTAAGGTTATGTTTAACCAAACAGTGCTAGCCCCTATTTGACCTAGTGGTTAGGCCGTTACTAGTAGTTCGTTATACAGTGTGACTGGTAATGAGTATTATTAATTAGTTACAAAATAGTGCATATTTCACTTTTTTATTACTATTAGATCAATAAATATTTAAAAATTGTAAGTACTAGGTTTTAAAATTCCAAACTAAGCCTACTACCTGAGATTTTTTGTATTTTTTCGTTTTACATCTTTTCTATAGGTTATATCTATTATTCACTTTGATTTATCTTGTATGCAGATGTTTTTTATTCGTTTATAATTATATATACATACCGGGTGTTCGGAAAGTCTGGAAACGGTTTAATATTTTGTATATAAGGAAAATTTGAAATTAGATGTGATTGAGGAACCTACTCTATGTAAAAATACTATTTTATTAAGATTTCAAAAAATGTATCCACCATCTGGTATCCGCCATTTTGAATGTAACTTTGTTTTTTTTAAATGAGAAAGTGTTCATGTGATACATCATTTCGATGTAGAATTTTGAGAGAAAACCAACATTGAAGTTTGCACATCCATATCTTTAACCAATTAAAAGTGGCGACCAAAAAACAACGAAATCGTGTTTTCCGATTTTGCCCCATTTTGCTGTACTATTATTTTTTATATTTATTATTATTCTTTTTGGATTCAGAATTAAATAAGCTTTCAAACGATATGCCACACAACGATATTTGGTTGAAACTCTCGAAATCAATTTTGAAAAAATCAAAATGGCTGTAACTCAAAAATCTGAAATACTCCCAAATATTTGGTTAGGCCTAGACTGATAAACCAACAATTTACATTTATTACCAATTGAATAAAATAAAAGATAAAACTGATGTTTGCTCCAATATTTCCATTAACAGCAGATTTCAAACTTTGAACCAACTATTTGTATTTCTAACTTTTAGGATAGGTTTTTATTAAAGTGTAGACCTGAGTCTTGCTGGTTCTTTTAACCTTCATTATATCTGTCGTTATAAAATGTACGAAATAATTTAATTTGAACAATTAACATTATTTACCATCCTTAGCTTTGGAGTTATTATTAATCCTACACCTTTATTATAAAGGAAACATAACATGATTATGTGTATAGAAGGTTCCAACGGGGTTGGCGTGCGGATCACGCAGGGGTTTTCCCTAGTATAAATATATAATTCAATGTTTTATAAGCAAAAATATTGTATAGGCCTTCACATACAAAAATAAGTTAAAGAAGATGACATTCTATTTCATCTTCAATGTCAGATTCGTCATTTGTAAAGAACAGTTCGATTCCATTATCATTAATTATTACTAGACGATAATTATCTATTAGATGTGTAAACAGAATCAAAACATAGTCAGAACATGGTTAACTAGAGACGCACACCAAACTAAACTGCATGCATGAAAGGCATGGATTTTTGCATACAATATTGCCTGTTGCATTTAGTTTTCTTTTAAACATTCAGCTTCTTTAAAAAAAAATAGCAGATAGCGTTACTAGTATTAGTGTTTTTAACACAAAAATACTAAACGTACAAATAGTCCTTTACGGAGGTTTAGCGGCAAACGAACCCGTAAGTTCGTAGTCCTCAAAAGTTTTAAGATTTGATTTAAAAAAACGGCACTAGTGCAAGTAAAACTGCAATTTCTTGACTATGCGTGCATGTTTAACGAACGACATTTTTTAAATCTACATCAAGTTTCCGACAAGAAAGACTTAAAATGATCGAGGTGTAGTAATGTTAAATATTTTGTGAACACCAATATCACAGATACTTAAAAATGTAGAACAATCAATTTACACTTATAATAAAAGCATGAATAAAATAATATTCAATCAAACCAACAAAGCGCAGAAACAACTCGGTGCAAGATATCAAATGGCAACGTATTGAATTTCTTAAACCACACCAAATTATAGTCAAATTCAACTCAGAGTGAGGCGGAAGTTGAAGCCTACATGGCATAGCTTTTAATGTAACTAAGAACTATTGAAGGTGTTTTTAATTACTCAAAATTTACCGATTTACTTCAAATTTGGTATCAAAATAAACAGACGATCGTGATACACAACGTTATGTGATTTATTTTTATATTTTCTTGTTATAAAAAAAGTTTGCATAACGCTACTATAAAAAATTAAAATTCAGGTCGGAGTAGAGCGGAAATCAGTCGACCGTGCTGACCCTCGGTAGGCTTGAACTTCTGCCTCACTCTGAGGTGAATTTTACTATAAATAGAGGACTCAGCGACTGTTCTGTGGGATAGTCTATATTGCTAATAAATCAATTGTTCAGGAAGTTAAACCAATCAGAAGAGAGTAAAGCAGTAAAGGTCCATCATAAAGATTCATAAAAAAACAAGCGGACAAGGTAGGTGGGAGATTTTCGCAGAGAAACTGAGGTCTGTCTAAAATGAGCCTTCATGGGGATTACACGAAAAAAAAAACATTTTTAAAAAGAACACAAGTGGAAATCACCCAATCTTAAATCATTAGAGTGAGCATTAATTAATAATCAGTAAAGTGTTGTGAACATTTTAAGAGATATCCTATATCGTTATTAAAAGTGTTCAGTGAAAGTATGAAAGTAATAAGTAAAAGGAAATTATTATGTAAGTAGCTTCAAACCATTCATAACGTAAGACGAATCTCGAGGTCAGTATAATTATTAAAAGAAATAATATTCTGGTTTATTATAATAGGTTATTATAAGTGTTGTTTTATGAATGAATTAATATCCAAAAACGAGAAGACCACCAGCACCGGGTGTAAGGACTTTTCATTTAGAATTAGCTGCTAGAGGGATTCACCAAAACTCAAAACACCTCACAAGCATTTAGGATCAGTTGCTATCCTATTGGGTCAACTTTATAAAGGATCTAGCTGAGAGAATAGATGGGTAATTAAATTTAAATGTAAATAAAAGCGTTACCATCCAATTAATACTCAATATGTTTTGTATATTTAAAAGCTTTAGCCATTTTAATAGCACAATTTTAACCAGAAGTCCGTCACTAAATGTTTTTTTTTTACTTTTGGCAAGTTCTAACGAAACCATTTAAGAAGCAATTAAACTTGAGTTTTTACCCTTACAAACTCTAGTAAACAAGCCGGTTTGTTGTTTCAGCTTTTTCTTATAGTACTCTAACACTGCAGATTTATCGGCGCCCTGATACACCTTTAATTTATTTTCATGGAGGGACATATAATGTCGCATCAAACGAAATTCTTTGGGAACAGACTAAACTTGCATACACACAACACACTGAAGCTTTCCGTTATTCATCGTAATAAAACATTCACTTTCCCACTTGGACTGGAACGATCTATGTTCATCTTCAAGTTTACCCTTTTTCATTACGTTAACACAGTAGAAAATGTTTTTGGCTTTTATTTGCTGTACTAGTAACCCTCCGTTAAAAATCTCGGGCAGATTAAATAGATACACATCAGAATTACATAATTTAAAAAAAAATACTATTTAAAAACAACAGGCTTTATTTAGGCCTACCTAACTAAGATGAGGGGATTTTTAACTCGGTAAATGTGTACAATTATAAAACTGTAGGCCTATTTGTAAAATTGTATTTATATACGTTATTATATATTTAAAGATAAAAATATATTATCTTTTAATTGCTTTTTATTTCATATTGGTAGATCAAATGATTTAGAAGTTATTAATATTATAGTGAAGAAATTAATAATGGTATAGGTTTATATGTCATATGAAGATGTACGAATGTTTTCGAAGTTAAATGAGTAGGTAGGCATTATCTCTTCTTTAAATTTGTATAAGCAAATATATTGATGATAAAATGTTGAATTTATATTCAGTTTATAA
>JAGFPH010003941.1:22047-33438 GCA_018207615.1 Philaenus spumarius | reverse complement strand
TTTGCAACAGTTGCTGTAAAAACAGTCACACCGTGTGCGCTGGGCCTTAAACGCTCTCTCTAGAAAGATTGCACGGGCTTTCAAAAAAACAATTTAATTTTCTGATAAAATCAAATGGTAGTAGGTGCAGAAAACCAAAGGTGTGACAACAATATATTGATGTATCAAATATATTGCTCTCGATTCTTTGGATCCCTATATATCGGTGACATGTATGTGCGACAAAGTATCAATGTTATCTGAATGTTGTATTTTCATACAAACGTAACATGTTTCATCATGTGTATATTAAATATTTACTGTTTTGGACCTAGTTTTCGACATTATTTTATCTCAACATTTATAAGTAGGCCTATTCCGTAATAAAAAAGTGCGTCTTAAGTGAAACTTCTTAGGTTCTATGAACGGTAAATTTTATGCTTTGATCTCTTTGAATTTTTGTTGTCGATTTTATTATTTCAGAACTAGGAAATGGTTATGTGCAATTTAATTGAAAAAAATCTCTCTTAACTAAATGAGATATTTAATTTATTCATTCACTGGACGGCTCAGTACACTACTCGCTTCGCTCACCAACCCCCACGGCGAAGCAAATGCGTACAGATTATTGTATAACCTAACCAATTTGACTAGGCCTATCGTTTTGTATTGTTTTGTTCACGACAATTTTTAGTGTAGGCTAATATGTAAAAACATATTGTATGAGTGTTAAATGGTAAAAGCTAATTTAATTATAACTCTCCTATTAAAATGATAGTACCAGGAGACCGAGCTAAAGCTCGATTATAAGCAGGGCTATGATTTCAATAACTATTATTGCAAATTTCCGTGAACATCGTTTAGGTTAGGCCTATAACATTAAACAACTAAATAAAGGGTATGTTTATTTAGCAGAAGTATTCGTTGCCATGGTAACTATAAATATATACAACATTAGGCTTACCTCTAATAAAATATACAGTTTAAAAGAAAGCAGATGATTATTGTAATGGCATTGAAAACATTTGCATCAGCTGTGCTTTGTATTGTTTAAACTGGACAAATTTCACTTTTTAATTTAATAAAAAGACGTAGAAAACGAATTTTCCCAGACTGGTGACCATTTCCAATCGATTTCTCGTGGCCAAAAGCCCCATATTAAATCAAAAAATGAAAAATCCTTAGACGGAGATTCCAGATCCATTTAGCAGACAAACAATTATCTCTCGCTTTAGAAGATAAGATAAATATTTTTTACATAAAGTACATGTATATATTATATAAATATAAAAAAGAACAAAATTGCAAAAAATTATGGAAATTTATAAAAGGGAAATGTGTAAAATAAAATGTACCAACTCCTGTAAAAGCTCTGTGATTAACAAAATATCACGTCATATGCGCAAGATTGAATTGTTTCATTTAATCGCTAACAAATTAACAGCTGATTTCGCTCAATCAGATGTAATACACCAACAACTATGTGAACCGTTTAAAGTTATGTTTACAAGTGTTTGCGTTGTTATAATAGAAATAACTAGTAAGCACCAATGAAAAATAACAAGCAGATTAATTAGATAAACATCAGAAATACTTCATTTAAAAAAATACTATTTAAAAACAAAAAACTTTATGCAGGGCTCCCAACTATGCTGAGGGGTTTTTTAATTTGGTAAATGTGTGCAATTATAAGGATTATTTAGATATATGATTTTATAAAACTGTATGCCTATTTTTTGTTAGAATTATTTATTTATATATATTATTATCAGATATAAAAACAAAAATATAAAATAGCTTTTACTTTCTCACTATACTATAGTATAAAGAAAGTATAGTGATCGCAAAAAAATCGATGTTGAGATTTTTGTGGAAATATCCGTTTTGGGACCCCCTGAGTCAAAAAAATCGTTTTTACAAAATGCATGTCTGTATGTATGAATGTCTGTATGTTTAGGCTACAAAGCTAGAGAGAAAATTATTCTATCGATTTTTAATAAATTTGCACCAAACATGTCAATTAGGCCTATATAGATGCACGAAGAAAAGTTTTGAAACATTTTGAAAAATAACCCACAAAAATCAGTTTATATGTTTTTATAAAAAAACGGCTATAACGATTTTGATTAAATTAAGCTTATTTGTAGCCCTTAAAAAACTGCATCTTTCTAAAAATTCTCGTTTAGCCAATAATAATAACCGATTTTTGGGGGTTTTTTGGCCGAAAAGGGGGTTGTTTTTCAAATTTTTTCAAAACCTTTTTTCGTGCATCTATACAGGCCTAAATGACAGGTCTGGTGCAAATTTGTTTGAAATCGATCGAATAGTTTTCTCTCTAGATAATAATAATAATAATAATATTTATTAGTTAATGTCCTACTTTAATATCACCTCTCCTACAATTATGAAGTCAAAGTGAATCTGTTTAATAATTTAAATTTGTTTGTGAGAAAGTATGTGCCAGTTACTGGTACCGTTTATTTATTTAATATTGATATAATGAAATGATTTAATATTATAAGGAAGAAATTTATAATATAATATATGTTTATATGTCGTTATATGAATATTTTGCTGATAAAAGGTTGTATTTATTTTCATTTTATAACCTCAAAGGAAATTTTATAACGTATTAAGCTGTATAACTCATATTTAAAACAAAAGTCACCTTTACAAGACATTATTTATCATTGATTAAAGTTGTAAACACAACCCTAAGGTATAACCTACGCTAGATTTTGTTTAAGTATTACAGATGGTGGGTGAAATAAGTGGTTTATTACATTAATACTCACGTATGTACAATTTGTACATATATTCGCTCTTATACTATTTGATAATCTACATTAATACATCTGGTTGGTATAAAATTTGCAACACAAAACCAAGTCTAAAATGTAATTTAAGGTTATGTTTACATCTTTGATCAAAACGAAACCTTTGCGTGTAATCTTCGATAAGGATTTTAATTTAATCCCACTAAATAAGACCAATAAATCAAACAATATAACCTCTTTTATACTATTTTCTTCTCTTGTTCGTGTTATAAAAAGTTTGTTGTTTGTAGGCCTAAGTAGTTTCTACTAGCGTTGGTGAAGGACTTCTAACTTCAAAACATATCATACAGTTTACATTCAGTTATATAGGGTGATTCAGGAAGAAATGGAGAAACTTTCAGGACGTGTTCTACTAGTTAAAATAATGAAAAAAGTTCATACGAACTTTATATGTTTATATGTTTGGAAATACTTCGTTTTCCAGTTATCCACCATTTTTTTTTTTTTTACAAATCCTTATATATAGACTCTATATATATAATATAATACGTGAAGCCGTTTTTTGTAAACACAACTCCTCCCTTATTTCTGGACCAATTTTAATGTTTGAGGTTTTAAAAATTCGTCTCATTTCGTAGTTTTGCAATAAGGTTTTAGATGTCAAAAATTCTTATCCTTAATGGCGTGAGCTAATCTGAAAGGTCGGGTTTTCCCCATAAGATTAACATGGAAAATATTTAAAAACCATTTCTATACAAAACCGCTGTTTATAATAAGAAACGAACTAATCCAGCTGATTTCGTGGATGTAAATAACGATGATTACAGTATTCAGAAGGTTATACAAACATTTTAATACAAAACAGCTGTTTATAATAAGAAACTAACTAATACGGCTGCTTTGTGGAAGTAAATATTGATTTTTATAAGGGAGGAAATGAATTATTTATTCAAATTATAAAATTTACGAACTAATTTGTTTTGAACATTTAACACCATCTTAGTTTTGAGGTTATTATTTATAACTTTTTTGTTAGGTTTTTGATTAAGAGTAGACCTGAGCCTTACTGGTTCTTTTAACCTTTATTATTACTGCTGTTATAAAATATAAGAAATAATTTGATTTAAACATTTAACATTATTTACCATCTTAGTTTTGAAGTTATTATTAATCCTACATTTTTATTATAAATAAAACATAACATATGTTTTTAGAAGGTCGCACCGGGGGTTGGCGTGTGGAGCACGCAGGGGTCTCCCCTAGTATTTAATATTTTTGGATATAAGAATTATATTGAAAGCAAATTTTGAATACAAATTTGGTATGACATGTTTTACCAATGTACAAAAAACCAAAAGGTTTTTTCATACATTTTCTAAAAAGTGTCCGTTTAAAATTTGTAATGTAAAATATTAATATTTTAATTTAATATCGTTAAATTTAATAATTTATTATTACTGAAATGGTTTTCAACTACTTTGTAATCCTTATAATTGTACACATTTACCGAGTTAAAAATCCCAGAAGTGAAGTAGGCCTGGATAGTGTTTTTGTTTTAAATATTGATTTTTTCAATTACGTTTTTCTGATGTGTATATAATTAATATGACTTTAACTTTTCACGAGGCTTACTAGTATTTACTATAACTTCCAGCACAAACGTTTTCTTAAACTATTAGGAACTCCTGAGTTACTAAGCCTAAAAATGTATTCAAAATTTACAAATTGCAGAGTCTAAAACGTAAATACTAATTAAGTAAAGGCTTAACTCACTAGGAAATCCATGTCCAGTATCACAGATTCTCGTGTACACATCTATAAGCTCATTGTGTTTCGACTGACAGTATAATATAATTACATGCATAATGTAAGCCTATACAGTGCTTTGTCTCGTATGCATTCGGTTATGAGTGGATTTAATATCCGTATAATATACTAACAGTTTCCAGCAGCTTAACCACATAATAACAAACTAAGGAATTGATATCTTGTACATGTTAAGCCCCTCCCCCATTACAGGCAATTCGAAAAACAATTTCCCTCAATTCCCAAATTCCTTGGCCCAAAATATTTCCAAGGATCGATTGCCTCAATCAGGCCTAAACGTCGGTAAGCCCTTAAAATCACGTTTATCTACAGTTTCTAAAGGTTTTGAGTTTGCACGCATTTTTACAAATCTCTGTACCTCCTAAACGGCATTATATAACTAGCCTATATGAATGTGGCAGGTAATCACCCCAAGGTGATAGTGAGAAGAATTACTACCTACAATTGTTGTTATAGTTTTCAAAAATATTAACGAAATTTTGAGTAGCCTATTAATCGTTTAAAAATCGCGTATTTTACATTCTTAGGTTTTGAACTTGCAACAGAATTATATAACTAACTATATGAATGTGGCAGGTCATTTAAAAGAAAAGTGCATTCCTCATTTAAAAATCTATTATTTTACATTTTCAGGTTTTGAGCTTGCATTCGTTTTAAATTTTCACATTCGTTATGAGTGACAAACTTTGGATTTTTCACTTATAGCGCACAGCTGATCATGTAGCTCTAAATGGGAAACAGATAGATTTGGACGAAACTCACTAAGCGTTTTGGAGCCAGAGAACTCGGATTTGAAATCTTTTTCTGAATTATTTGTAATCATAAGGAAATTCCCGACATTTTTTCATTCATTTATTCATATTTGCGAGCGAAGCACATAAAAAATCCTGTCATTCACCCCAAAACTCTGCCTCTACTGGACATACGTCAAGATCTAGGCCACCGCTACCCCCGCCAGTCCAAATACCTCTGTTCTAATCAATCGTCATTTCCATGAAATATCAGAGTACACAATAATCTGTTTGATTTTGCTTCGCCTCGAGTAGCCTCGGGGGTTGCTGAGTAAAGCTAGCAAAAGGCGGATGCCTCTAGAAGCACAATAAACATTTTACGTATATTATAAATAAAATAGGATCAACCGCAACTGTATAGTCAATAACAAAAATTAATCTCACTTTTCTGAAAAGCAAAGAGGCTGAGTCCAACTAGAGCATCACTAGAGGATGCTACATATTTTGCGCCTATGGGCCCCCCAAAATTGCCGCCCCTCCCCACAACTAACACTAAAAGTGTTAATGCCAACGTTTTTCCTAAGTCAAGCCATTTCGGTGCGTGTGCAAGCATATTTCCAAAATTCGCCAAATATAGTATTTATAAACCAATACAAAAGTGTTCAGTAGATTTTTTGTAGAGAACGGTTCAAAGAATTTATATAAGCCAGTAAAAAAATTATTGATGTAAAATTTACAAAGTTATTAGCTCAAAAAACAAAAATATTTAGTAACGAAAGGAAAAGTTCAACTTTAGGCCTACATAAAAAGTAGTAAAAATTTTTTGTAATTTTTTCGTAAATGTAAAAAAAATCGTAATTTAGTTGAATAAGACTGTATAAAAATAATTATCAATTTCAAATTTCTTATTTTGAAAACACCACTTCAAAGACTCCCAACAAAACTAGGCCTAGTATGAATAGTAATTTAGGAATATATTCCTTATCCAAATATGAAATATAATTATGAGAAAGTACAGAGAATAAATCAAAGAATTTAACTGTATACATGTAAATTATTATTTCATAAAAGTATTTGACTTAGTTTAACTTGAATCACAAAATTAGATCAAACGAACTGAACTTCTCACGGTCGCATCAAATACGACGTTCTGTGTAAAAACCCGTTGGAAGTGCTACTTTGGGAGCGTGAGAAGTCGAGTTTTGAATTTCCCATTTGTCAGTATTTCTCACAACTGTACGAACAAAACCGTTAGATGTAATATAGTATGCTTTACACCAAACGAAAGATTGAACTTTGGTCTATAAATAGATATAAAAAGTCTATTGAAATAATTCGAACTATAAGAGATATCTCGAACGCAAAATGTGCTGTTTTATTGGTTGAAATCTGTCCAATTGCAAATGTTTACAGACAATTCCATATCTTTGGAACTATGCAAGTGACTTTTGATTGGGTGGCAGTTTTAGAAATTTAAAATATTGGCGAATCCAAAGGTCAAAATATCGTCCTAAGGGGGGTTGGGTAAGATCGATAAGGGTGCTATATTATCGTCAATATATCCCGGTCGAGCACCATTGACTTTGCCTGGTTTACACGCTAAGATAAATCGTAACAATTTATCGTTACAATAAATCGAAAGTGTGAGTACTGTTTACATGCAACGATTTCTTATCCAATCTTCATTGACGAATATTTAACTTTCGATAGTTCTTTCTTATAAACCGTACGCAATGCATTCATTTTTTTAACAACAGTGTTTCTGTCTGCCAACGGATCAAACTTCTTGTATTTTTGAACGAGCGCTATGTGCGCAAGGTCTTTTTTATTCCTGTCGGAGTATTCTTTGCTCTTAATGAGCCACAAGCAGGTAAAACGCCGATATAGTTCAATAAATTCAGTCAAGAACTCTCGAGGAGTTTGAGCTGCCTTGGTGTCAATTGAATAAAAACAACACTCGGTAAAAAACCCGTAAAACGGAATCAACGAACTAGTGCGACAACCTTTCCGGTGAACGGCCCTTGCAAACTGATTCAAATCGTAGCGATAAATGGGCGCTACTGATTACACGTTCCAATTTATCGTTGTGATTCCCAGAAATTGATGCCGGCCAGCACCAACCATACAACTAAATTCCAATAAATCACTACAATGCCCTATTTACACACAACGATAAATTGTAATAATTTGATTACAGTCGGCAAAACGTTTACAGAAAACTAAAATTTTAAAACGATAATTACATATGTAAATATAGGTTTTTTAAAAAATATGTAAGTACAAAAATTAAAGTTTAAATCATTTTATTTCCAACAGTTTTTGTTTTATTGCGATTGGATGATTTTTGGTGGGTGAAATATTCAATACAAAGTAGCATTGTCATTGAGTAGTGTTGGAAAAAAGCATTTTAGGGTTAAAAGCATTTTATACCAAAACCAAAATTGTCTCTAGTTTACATTGAATTTGCAATATGTTTTACTCATTACAAAAAAGTGTTAATACTATTTTCTTCCTCCTAATTTGCTCAGGTTGATTTAATTAGTAGTAAAACATTTTTTTATATTATTAATGAGTTAATGAGATTTTATAAAGCTTTATTAAAACAAAATATAATATATGTAGTTTGAATTACAAACAAATACATTTTTCATCTTTAAAAAAATATTATACTCAATTTTTATTAATATTTCTGCATGATTACACCAACGGTGAGGGGACTGAATCTAATTTTACTTTTACAAATTTAATTAAGTTATTACGTAATTTTTACAAGGTGAAATTCAGAAGTGGTTTTGCAAAATAATAAAAGACACATCAATTTCAAATCACGTATTTCAAGTTTATTATACAGTTTATACAATTACGTCCATGTTGAGTTTGAAAACACTTTTCTTTAAATCACACTTCACTACACTACTATAGGCTACTAAGTTTAAAACTTTAAAAACAAAAGTACAGTAAATCAGTTTTACATTGAACGAATCGCACTGAAGAGTTGTGCTGAAGCACAAGAACAGTGAAAAAGTGGTGATGGTGAAACGCAAACAACAATAAGACTGAACTGAACGAATGACAAAACAGACAACTGTGATTTCTCGCCTTTCTCGGTGTTAGCCGAAGGCACGAAGTTTATTGATTCGCCGCCGAAAGGATGCACGATGCAGCGGCCGCATCTGTCTCACACACTCACAAACACGTCAGTGAGTCAATGTACATATTTAGTTTGAGTCAAACGAATAACTTGGCATTAGCTCATTCATGACTACATCTATGTCAGACGCTCACACGCATCTGTTGTAAAACTAGAATGGAGTTTTAGTTTTGTTCTAAAACATAGTACTGTAATATTATTTCCAAAATTCCAGTTTTTTGTTGCCGCTCCTAAAAATTTGCCGCTATGGGCACGGGCCCACTTTGCCCCATTCTAAATCCGGCCCTGAGTACCTTTCAGGCTATTTTTTTAAGGCTTGCATTTTTGTTTCAATACGAAACAACTTACGTAATAGATGTTACTAACTTATATTCGTTTTGTTTAAATCTCAAAACGTCTAAAAACAGTATGTAATAAAAAACGTCTAAAAACAGTATGTAATAAAAAACGTCTAAAAATAGTGGCCTCCGTAAAATACGTAAGTACCGTTTAATGTTATTATAATAAAGGTGTAGAATTCATTATAACATCAAAGCTAAGATGGTAAACACAGTTAAATGTCCATTCACTTTAAATACATTCAATAAACATAAAATGTTGTATGTTTAATTTATTTTACCTATCTTAACGGCAACATACAATAATTTCAGGTTAGGCCTAGACTTAATTACTTTCTAGGCCTAACCTAAAATTATTGTATGTATTTTGCCGTTAAGGCAGGTAATATAAATTAAATATAAACACAATCATTTTAGATTAGGCGTAGACTGATGAACCAACATTTTATGTTTTCGAATATATTTCAGCGCTTGACGATAATATTTGAACTACGCCTGACGGAACCGATAGTCTCTTAATTTAAATTGATGAACCAAAATACATGTTTCTTGAATGTATTTACATTCATTGCCATAGCAACCAATTTGATAACGATTTTTTGTCACTCGTATTTTATATTTTTAATTGCCATATCAACCAATTAATAACACTTTTTTTTCGTTACGCATTACATTTTCTATTTTGTTAACTTCTACTGCAACCCGAGTTAAGGAACTTCGTTCCAATAATAAAATACTCGAAAGTTAAATACTATGGACAAATTATGGTAGATTATGTATTCCTTCCAAATGTCATTGATCACGGTCCTTCCTTAGTTTATTTTATTCTAATCAACTCCCATAAAAGCGAGGATACATATATTTCTGAGCAGCTATCACAATAAACCCCCGCTTTTCAGATATATACAAAAACTGATTTCGTTCATTATCTTTAGCAAAACCTAGCCATAGATTAAACTAGTGGTTATGTTTACAAGTTTACAACTTCGATCAAACAAACTTCTTGTAATGTCTGGATATTGGTTCGGTTGTTTTTGTATATGAGTTAAAACACTTATTGAAGTTTAAAACACGCTTTGAGGTTAGAAATCGTTGAAAATGTATGTATTTTACAATCCTTTTGGTTTACTTCATTCTTGACAGCCAAAAACCAACTTAGGCCTACAAACATAAAACTACAATTTAAACTGTCACTATCTTGGGCTGTTGGTCTGAATTATTGCTATTTTATTAGAATCATAAAAGTTTGACCTTATGTTAATTTACAAGTATAGGCCTAATGTCAATGAAGAGTGAATTTTAAAGTGAACTATAGTATAATTTTGTCTCAATAACTGTATTTAAAATAAAATTTAATCTAAGTATATATTTATATACTAAAATTAAGCAATATCAAAGCATTGGCGGGTAAACTAGTAATTTATAGACAAGACTTTAATATTATATGCAATATGCCCTAAATTATGTTCCTAATACTCAACGGATGTAACTGTAACCTTGGGCGTTAATGGCTTATCCACTTACATACAATCAGCCGATAAGTACACTGAAACCAAAGCCTGCATAATCACATTGATATGTGATTTACAATGTCTCTATTACACTATCAAATAAACATCAAGCTTCTTTAGTCAAATATTTTATATCGACGAAATTTGACGATTCTTTGACGAAATAATTCGTTTATCAAACTTTGAAAAGTCTTTGACAAAGATTTTCATAATAGAATAAGAATAAAGTACTAAAATACTACGCATTTTTTAGAAAACCTCCTAACCTCAAAATATACACGTTTTTACAGTTTTCATATATTATATTCCTTGTGTTAAATTCCTTTTAAATTTATAATACGATGGCAAAATTGACATGGAATGTTGAATTTATGAAAACTTTAATTTTACAATATGAAAAAGAGGAATTTTTGTGGAACATTCACACGATTGCCTACCAAAACAGCGATTTAAGGCAGGAACCTTTAGAACAAAATAACAAATTACAAATGTTTTGGAGTCTGTAGTATTGCGGTTGGCAGTATAAACTATGATTATGTTTTTTGTAAAGCATTAAAGAGACTTGTTTTATTATTTTACTAGCAGGTACCCGTGACTTCGCACACGGTCCAAAGATTCGCCGCATAGTAATAATGTTTATTGTTTTATGGGTTGTTATTACATTTTCACCCCCTATCAGCACGCTAAAAAATGCAAATATGATTTACATAGCATATATGTCTTGTAAGAAATAAATGTACCAATTTCCAGCTCTCTAGCTTAATGGGAAGTATAATAATTAATTTGCATTGTTCTAGGGGTTGTTACATTTTCATCCCTTAGCAGTACACTAAAAAATACAAATATGGTTTACTTTATATATATATATATCTTGTAAGAAATAAATGTACAAATTTCCAGCTATCTAGTCTTAATGGAAGTATAATAATAAATATTTATTGTTATAGAGGTTGTTTCAACCCTTAAAACTAAATGAATTCTAGCCTATGTTTCATTCTAGGTTATGAATATGTGTGCCAAATTTCATTCAAATCCATACAGTAGTTTTTACGTGATTAATATTTATTGTTTTAGGGG
>JAGFPH010003940.1:122121-133178 GCA_018207615.1 Philaenus spumarius | reverse complement strand
GTTGTTGTCAGAATTTCACAATGTTTTAACGAATCATTGTTAATGGTGGTTATTACATAAACTACCCTTTTGTACTAATTAAAATCATCTGAGTATAGACTAAATGCTTTATTCATATTTAAGAAAAGTTTAATAATTTCCCACATAATGATTAAATAGTCCACTCTATATATGTTATTTCTCTTAAAACATATCAGTAATTATTGCTGTTTGGAGTGTTACGGGCGTTTTCGCCTTGTTATGAATCACAATCATAAAAAAAACTATTTTATTATAAAGTATATATTCCACCATTATTGAAGGACCACGTTCTTACTAATAATATTGTAATCTTATTTTCTCACAATATTTCTGATGTTTTTCTGTTCTTACTTACATAGATAATCTGTGAAATACTATAGTAAAATTTTAGCTATACATGTAAATCCCCTTAGAAAGGAAATTGCAATTCGTAAAAAAAAGAAATATAATTTACTAAATGTAATTTGAAAGTGTCAAAAGGTTAAAATCCCTAATTTGTTTTCCTGCTTGATGACGTAACAACTCAGTGTCTGGTACAGTCTGTGTAAAATAACTAGAGTTATTCCAGTTGTTACATCTAGGTTAAATAGGTCACAAGGGAATTGTATACAAAAAAGTAATTCAAATTAAAATGTTTACACCATTTTAATGAGTAATTATATTCAAAGTCTAAGCATATAATTTGATTAGTTATATAAATATTAGTTCCATGAATCAATTACATAATTTATTTAAGTATTTTTTTATTAAGATTTTACTCAAATGTATTTACTCAATGTTGGTAAAAACGTACTGATATATTAAATACTATCACAAAGATACCAATGTTTTTTACTATAGGCTATGTTTTTACAATATTTGGAAATAGTAGTAAAATTTTTTTTTCGAAACCAGCAATTAAACCTTGTATTACAAATGATGGCTAAACAGTTAATAATAAATTAAAACAGTAAATCTAAAAACTAATGCCATTTTATAGATCAACAAATTAGTCTGTTGCTGCCTATGACTATCTGAGATATTTTTCTTATAATAACTGTTTTAATTCGTCCAATGATAATAATTTCCATTCGGTCACATTTTTTTTGCTTGCGGTGTTTAAATGGAAAATATATATTATAACAATAAACGGAAAACTAATTAGTAATACAAAAATCTAATTGTAATAACAACATCCATCAATGTAATACAGCAAACATATATATTTTACTTTGAGTATATTAATTGTAGCAAGCAACAGTTGGATGGTTTCTTTCTACAAACATTATACATTTCATCTTTTATTTTAGATTCCACACGCTATAGATTACATACTTTAAATTTGGGTTCGGTTCGGTTGGGAGAGATTACCCGTTATTACAAAATACATTCCGCCTCGTATTAGTGTACATTGATACAACCACATAGTTTAAAAATAATTATTTAATTCCCGGTCTTGAATTTGCATAGTTTTTAAATGACCACACTGTATATAGTATTTAATAAGCGTTCCTTTTGTATTCAATTTATTTTAATGAATATAACATATTCTAGGTTAAGTTCGTTTTAGGAACACAGAATATTTGTTTAAAGAAATAAAAGAACACTGTGGCGACAAAATCAGACTGATTTGAATAAAAACCCCGAACCACAAAACAAGGAACAAAAACAATAACTAAACAACATGGTCATCATCCTCAGAGGGTTTTAACACTACAGAATATTTGATTTAAATGCTAGGTTTTTACCTGAAGCTAACTATTGTAATGTTTTCAGAAGCTTAAGATCATAATATTGTAGAGCATATTTAAGTAAGTTGTGATAAGTAAAATTGACACCATTTCAGAATGATTATGTTAAATTGATATTTTTAATATCTAGATTAGTTTTCATATTTTTTTTAATGTATCTATAACTATTGCCAATCTGTTGAGCATACAATTTAACGTATCAAATAGCTATTCTATTATTTAACAATTCTGTAATTACACTGTAACTTTATTATTAACATTGTATTTGGATAATCTAATAGAACTCCGATCCAATGCAATATTTCGTTCCACTGGAAATTCGACGATAGTGGCGCTATCTATTGGGGAAACGACGGAAGCTGTGTGAAATAACAAAGCTACCAATGATTTCTCCCTAGCGCTACCTCGCGGCGCGATCATGCACTATTTTCAACCTAATTTTCGCCACACTGCTGCCGTATGGATGCAAGATCTATTTATTATTCATGATCTATGCTATTAATCAGACTGAAAACATAGAATGCACGTCAATAATTCGTCATCAATGTGTGTATACGGCTTAAGTTAGTTAAGAGAACGCATAATCGTAGTGTTTAGGCTACACTCATGTAATATAGAAACAGCAGACTCTGCTGGATGTGCTCATTATACAAGGCTTGTTAAAATGTTTCTTGAATATTTATAGTAGTAAGCATTTCGTTTAATGATTTGCCCTTTTAAAACTATATTTTATCCAGGCTCTGTAACTACGTTGTTCGTATATTCAGATGATTTAGTATAAAAGTAGACGAGAAAATTTAGTTCGTTGGATATAGATTGTTTCATACTTTTATCTGAACACGAATGTTTTCAATATTAAGTAATGTTTTGTGAGTTGTATTTATTTTTGTTTATCCCATCGTTAATGTAAAACCAATTTCGTACATCAAAGAATGGAACCTAAATAATTCTACAAACTGTACTTTGAAAACTGGTGTGTTTAGGTTCGGTTGAGTTCTCAAATGAAACAGCAGAGGGACAGACCCAACCTGTGACTTTTAAATTATTATTTGCTTTTTTAAACTAAATAGAAAACTCACTTAATTAAGAAAGATTCCTTCCGGGTAATCTAATAATCTCATCTCAAGAGACACTTTTCTAATCTCCTAACTAGTAGGTCATAAACCCTGATTGTTTTAAGTTACTTTTATAAGTTCCACAAGTTTTAACGAAATTCAGAAGGTAATAGAGGCCATCAAACAGACCCATAACCGATTGTTTCTTCTTTCTTGGTTATTTTTTAAAATTGTTCTTAGTAATGAGATTTCAATTTTCGGAGAACATTTTATACGATTTTTAATTTGTAGTTTTAAAAAACATCCAATAGCCAACATTTAAATATAAGCAGATTAACTTTTAAAACATATTATAAGAGAAAACTTGTAGTAGGGTATACATAAAAACATTTGTAACATTTTTATATTGTGTTAAATAATAATTTGGCAAAATTATTCTTAACAGTGTGCTTCAACTTTTAACATTACCGTGCTAAATCAGCACTCTAAAACATAACTACTTTAATTTTATAGTTGTAGTTTTAGTAGTTGTAGCTACTATCTGCATTCCTAACTTAAACTTAAATCCGTCTCGAAACCCTTGAAATAGGTAATACAACATTTCTTTAAAACTATTAACTAGTCTATATTAGTTTTTTTTACAGATATTATTGTTTAAAATAACAAAATTGTGGGCAGGTGTCATCGGCGTTTGAAAATATGCGTCTTTATAAACTGTATGTTAACTGTAAACCATGATTGTGCTGTCGGAAATTGTACAAAAGTGACAGAAACCTAACCAAATTCAGTTTTTTTCGTTTCACGTTTTACTGTGAACAGATAGTTATAACTTGTAGTCTTTCTCCAGTGTTATTGATATCTAACTTGACAATTTCTTGATATCATACATAAAGCAGTATTAGACCGTAAGCTTAAAAAAGACAAACTGCAAGATATGATTATGTGTTTATGGTATAACATGTGACACGAATATCATTAGTTATTTATTTATAATGAATCAATAATGATTTGTACAGGTGTTTCATAAAATGTCATATCACATGTATCATACAACTATTGCATCAATACAAATACAAGTTAGTAAAATATTTTCCAAAATACTAATTATTTTTACGTACCTTATCATCTAACCTCTTTAAATATTTAAACTGTATTTTTGTAATACCTGTCTGCCTTATACTTTCCCCTTAAAACATTTCAAATCTATTACAATTTTAGCTTACTGGTAGTCTATGAAATAGTACTGTCTTAATTGTATCAAACAAAATAGAAGTACTAAATCTCAACTTAAACCAATTCCTAAAGACCTTCAAATATTAATACATAATTTATTTAAGGGGATTTGCTACTTAAAAGGGTGAAATTTTGTTTTAGTGGTAAACATATTTTGAAAATTTGTTTCCTGGTGTAGTATATACCGAAAAAAATAACAAAATATAAAACAAAAAATGTTTGACTTTTATCATAAGAAAAAAAATTTAAAACTGGAATTTCGATGATTTTGCCCATGCATTTTTGAAGCGATATAAATATAAAAGTACTTAATGAATTTTGCTGGTTCTTAACTTTTCTTAAAGGTACGGTAATACAGCCTACTACAAATTTAGGTAGAATTATGTCGTTATATCTCAAATCGTTTTTTATCTAACTTAACATTAAATAGTTTTTTATTTACAGTTTTAAAAATATTTTTTTTATTTATGATGTATGAAAGTTACAAATAAAAATCCACCAAACTATTTAGCTACAGGTGTATAGAGAGAGTAAGTGGTAAAAATTTATCTAATGTACTTCAAGTGGTTCTTGAGAAATATAGAATTTAGTCTCTAAAAACACGAAATTCTCACAACAATTCGGGAAATGGGGAATGAAAAAGTGTACTTCAATGTGGAACACAGTGAAAAAACGTGAAAAATTACTAGGTAAATAAAGCTATTTATGTGTTTATACTTTATATTATGCCTGGTTATTTTTAGAGGGTTATTAATAAAAATGTAATAATATATGTAGGCCAAAACATATAATTGTTATACAACCAGACAGCAATTGGGACTGATTTTTCTCCTTCGCAGCGTTATTTAAATTTTGTTTTTCTGGTATTTATGTAAAGAAAATATTACTTCTGTTGCATTTTTCATGTATTTTAGGACCTGTAGAAGAAAAACAGGCAAACAATTTAATTTAAATATTTTTTAAATAATATTAATAGGGAATAAAATATACAAATTTACATATTTTAATATTTACAAATAGGATGTCCACAAATATTGCACTGTGACATGTTTAAAAAAAGTTTTTTAAGTGTTTCTTATTCAAGGTGTTGTGATGTATGTTTATGTATTGTGTTGTGTATTATGTCTTTTTAAAGTTGACACGCATTTAAATTGAATGCAAAAGAAAAAAAAATCGGTTTGACAATGCCTGAATAAAATATTCCAAACGATCGTTACCTATTGCGGAGATATTGGACTGTGAGCAGTATAACAAATGTATTTATATAATTATATGATATTATATACCCAGTCCATAAGGCAATAACAAAAAAGAAAACAGTTATAAATATTATAAGTCATACAAAAAATTCTAATACAGAAAATACGACATATTTTTACATTAGACAAATTCTTTTGTAGTTACAAAGTATTTAAAGTTTCTATTTGAAGTGAGTATTTAAAATTGTATACTATGGTTCATTAATACAATATTTCCAACAACTTACTGAAAAGTATTATTGTTGAAACAATGAAACCACTCTTTTTATAGTAAATAATTATATGTAAATCAATCTAATTATAAACCACACTGAAAGTAGTTGATTCTTTCAATATATATACTAAAAGGTTTTTTAAACTTAATATGCCCTTCTATCATAAAAAGGGTACAAATAATATTAATAATTTAAAAAATGTTTTTATTATTATAAACGTTTTTAAAGTTTACAAAAAGACAATAAATAATTTAAGACTTATTTACATAATTAAAGAAACTAAATAACAATATACAAATTTAATAACACATATAGATACAAAAAACTAAAATAAAAGTGACCAAAATAAATACCACACTTTATGGCATGACCTTTCATAAGGTCGTCCACCAGGTAGGCAACTTTAATAGATTTAATTATTAAATAATTAAATTAAAGGATTAAAACTAAATTAACTACAAAAGATACAAGTAAAGACAAATCTGAGTACTTGGTAAAAGCTATAAACAAAACACATTTATTTATAGAAACATAATATTACACCAATTACTAAAATACTATTAATTGCAGTTTGTGAATATCAAAAGAGATAAGGTAAGAAGCCACTACCGATATTACAGTAAAAACAAAATCAATAATCATTTACCTAAAATTAAATTCAAAAATAAACACCTGTCTAAGTTTAAGTGCTTGTCGTACGAAAGTGACCAGCCCTGACCAATTTTCAACAATTAAAATATTTATTATTATTTCTACATCCCTCTTATTGGGAAAAAGGCAGTCCACTAGAAATGTTGGTAAAGAACAAAAAGGGTTCAATTTTTACCATAAAACTCATTAGAAGGTTACATGACTGTAATCAAGTTGAATATGATATTAAAAACGTACGATCACTGGATATACAGCAATCTAAACCGTTTGTGAAACGTAAATTGCAGTCAGAAAACCTGGAGATAAAACAATCTCTTTAAATTGTAAACAAAGAGATGAAAAAGTTTGTACGAGATATTTTATACTACGTCACGTTAAATATATATGTAGTTTAGAACGTATGACTAAATTTTAAACGTTCAAATGTGACACTGGAGTTAACGTGACAGTAGTTTTAACTATTTCAGATTTGCACATCACCTATTATAGTCTGTTATTTGTAAAATTAGATAATAGTGCAGAGGAGGAAGTTTTAACTGAAGATAAAGCTTATTCTTTGTAATATTAAAAACTTTATCAACTATTAAAATGTACACACTAATAAAAAAACTATTTTACAAAATTCGTTTCTTTAAAATAAAACAACATAGATAATTAAATCTTCCAAGTTTGTAAAGTAGACTTTACGTGTTACATTGTCACTTACTGTCTTAGAACAGTAAATTCATAAAATGGCAGTATTGACTGAAAATAAAATAGCATCAGGTAATAGGGTATCCTTTGAACTGATTAAGTTATGTTTAAGCTGGTTAATTCAGTAATGCATTCACTCAACCCTCTCTATAAACCTAGAACAAGCAAATTGTTAGATACGGATCAGCATGTTGGTTTCTTGAACAAATGTATTAACGAATATTTTCCGTATTGAAAAATATATCAAGGAAGATTTAGGGTACTATAACAAAAATTAGGACTTGTTGGATACTATATAAGATACTTAATGATTTTCCACTTAACGGAAGCTTAAAGAAACAACTAATGGACAGAGATGATCTTTAATTTTGTGTAGTACGGTAGAAGCTAACATTCCAACAGTAATAAATTGAGCTGAAAAAATAAAATTTACAATAGGTATTTATGACGACTTATGGATTCTACCGGAGGTCAGAGACTGGTGGAAAGGTTTGGTTTTAGAGAGACCAAGAACCGAAAGCTAAATTTAGCTCCAAATATATATATTATTTGGTATTCTTGCGTAAGCCCCCTCAAAGTGACAGACTGCAGTCTCTCGGGCGCAAATGCAACCCGCTTGAGCCTTAGCGATAATTTGCATAATCGATCATTTAATCCACTTAAAATCATCCAATCGTAATAAAACTGGCACCATTGGAAATAAAATGAATTAAACTTCAATTTTTGTATTTAAAACTTTTTCGTAAAACGTATATTTACATACGTAATCATCGTTTAAAAATATGCATATTGGACTACAGCTATTTCCGCGCGCGAATCTGCAAGCAATTGTACTGCTATTTCCCACTTCTTCAACGTTCAAGCCCACCTACATAAGTATTTATATCGAGATTATAAAGCTACCATTGGATTCGTCAAGATTTTATCTTTCTAATGGTGCCTTCCAATCAGATTTCACTATTTTACAGGATTTATTCAAACGATTTCTGTAAACCCTTGCGATTGGACAGTATTTCAACCAATGAAACAGCCCATTTGTCAACCGATATAACGCCTACTATATCACATGTTTTGACAGATTTCTTTACACCATTTTGTAGAGAAAAGATTGACCTTACTAACGGTGGGAATTGAACTGGAAATAACCAGTTTTTTGTTCGTCTAGAAGGCAATAAAAAGTACATAATTAGGGCATTCTAGTGAGACTGTCTGGCCCACAGTTTTGACCCTCCCTGCCCGTAGTATATCGTCGGGGAAGTTTTATTAGATTGATATCATTTTGTCATTCAAATAAAGATAACTCAAACACTTTTGTGAACTAATAAAAGGCAAGTATACCGTTCTTTTCTTTGATTTATCCTCTACACTTTGTTATAATAATATTTCTTTTTTGGGCAAAGCATATATTAGTAAATTAAGTTTCAATCTAGGCCTAGTTTTGTTAGCGTCTTGTATTTAGAACATAAAAACTGTGTTTTTCAAAATAATAAATTTGAAATTGATAAATGTTTTTATACAGTTCTATTTAGAACTAAATTACGAAACTTTTTTACCCTTACGAAAAAAAAAAAATTTACTACTTGTTATATATGCCTAAAGTTGAACTTTTTCCTTTCGTTACTAAACAATTTTTGTTTCTTGAGCTAATAACCTTCACTATTATTTTAAAAGAAACAAATTTTTTCGTGACATATTTGAATTCTGTTAAGTTTCTTCTACAAAAAAGCTGATGAACACTTTTAGATTGGGGTTCATTTACTATTTTTGGCAAAATTTTAAAAATATGCTTGCAAAACGATATAAACGGGATTTTCAATTTCAGCTTTAACCATGCCAGTTCTAGGGTTGTGCACCTGAATAATAGATAAAAGAGTGTTGTAATTTCTGCAATGATTTATTTAAAAATACAATTGTGACCTAAAAAAGACATATCACCCAGACTTAAATCACTCATTTTATCTCACTGTAATATCTCAATATAATTGTTTGTTTATTATCACTTAACAATGAAACGTCATCAGAATTTATCGTTTCATGTGATATCATTACAATTAATAAAAAGATAATCTTTGTAAGTATGAAAAAAAGAAGCTTTATAACTTAACATAAATTATTGTGGAATATTGGCCACAAAACGAAACTAGTTTGTATTGCGTTGAGTTAAAAGGGACGACACAACATTTTTGTAGGCCTATACTATAATTCAAACTCTTACATATTTTGTACTAAGTGATTTAGGTTGTTTTCGTGTACAGCATGCTTTTCCCGATAATTTATGGCATTCTAAGGAATGCGTTATCTATTTTATTAGAAAAAAATATTAGGTTTTTTTTAGTTTTATAATTTAAACTATCGTTCAGAATTTTTACACAATTTAAATTAATATATCATTGCAAAACATGTTTGCAAATATTTAGGAAAAAGACAGAGTGAAAAAATATGTAACATGACTACTTTATTCAGTGTAAACACCAGATTTAATTTAAATAAAATCATTTTCACTCAACAGAATCTCAGAAAACCTTTGTTCTTACAAATAGCCTTGACAAAAAATGAAACGTTTGAGGTCTGAGGAAATATTTCAAAAATGTCAAGCGTACTCACAGCGCAAGTGTTTCATAATTATAAAGATCTTTTGAAACAAGTATTTAAAAGAAACATGTTTGACTTTATTACGTTTCAAGAATGTAGAAATGTTGAGTTTTCAATATTATAATTTAACTATTTTATTCTTAGAAACTAACGTCTTATAAAAAATTAAATATACAATCTGACACCATTTTTACTAGTTTTTAATATTTAATAAATTTACATAATTTACTGTTTTAAAGAAAAAAAATTGTAGGTTGTCAAATAGCAATGTAAAGCGTTTACTCACTTTTGTAAACTGTGGTATATGCAAGTTTAAATTTGTTTAATGTGTTTCGCTTTAAGAATGATTTCATATTATAATTATACAACATGACCTTAACTGTCGATTGAATGTTTTCTGATCTGGTCCTCAAAGTATATCAAAATTAAAATTTTTTTAAAAAGATGTTAACACTGTAGAAACAGTTTTAATTAAAGGTGCTGTAAAAACTGCTTAGACTCAGTATTATTTATGGATTCACTTTAAATATGCAATCATCAACTTGACATGAAATGTACCTCCTCCAATACATTAACCAATTACAAATCACAGTTTTACTGAAATAGCTTCATGTCACACCACTGGCTCTGAATCGATTTAATTGGCTAATTATAGTTTCATCACCACGAACTGCATTACATTAGCATATTGCATGACCGTATTATATTTTGTAGTATTTTTACGAATTACTAAATTTCGGGTAGATTTTTTCGAAGGTAAAAGAATGCATGCAAACATTGTAATGGACTGCAACCATCAAATAAATGTTGGCAGTACATATGACGTAAAGGAAAATTTAAATTTGCTTAAAAAATAAGTTTTTCAAGTGCAGTATATAGTTTCCAAGTTTCGTTGTTTTATGTATAACATTAAAATGTATGCTATGCAATCTCAGGACTTTATACTCACAATGTTTAATTACTTTACTACAATTTATAAGTAACTTTCTGAAATATATACCAGAAATAAACTGAAAATGAAATAAACACTGTTTTGATATAGACCTATAATGTCTTTGTCGGTTTAAATAAGCAGTTCAATTCGGTATTATATTTTTAATTATTGAGTTAGGCATCTTTTTCTAGAAATGCTTGTTTCGCTAGGGTGATAAAAACAGTATTTGGCACGACCAAAGATTATGACGTAAATGGAAAAATTATATACTAATCAAACTGTAATCTGAAGTTGTTCGTTTTATAAAGATTTTTCTCTATAACCTTTATTACAAAAGAAATTAAATAATTATAACTATATTAATTGAGGTCAAAAAACATATCCCCGAATGTACAATGCATGCCATATAATATTGAATAGTCTATGCATGCTTGTTGTTATTACTTAAATATGTTATTAGTTTAAATAAATAGTAGTAAATTAATAGTAAAACAAATATTGTATACATGAAATAATAGATTTTAAGGTTAAGCTAAGACTAGATTAGTTACCTTTACACTTTATTGTTTTAAAGCTTGGAAATACGTTAAGTTAAGTAACTATATTTATAATGATAAACTATATTTTTATTATAATTATTTAGGACAAAATTAATTATACATATTTTGACAAAT
>JAGFPH010003940.1:110163-122021 GCA_018207615.1 Philaenus spumarius | reverse complement strand
ATAAATAACATAAAAACACTTAACACAAAACATTTATACGCACACACGAGTTAAAAATGTTCCTGAACTAGATCATCACTGAACCGTACCGCACGGTGTCTTAAACATTACTGCATTACATTGTTTAGAACGACGAACAAATGGAATATTGAAGACGGTAAGTCTAACATTTGATTTTATATGTACAACTACTTTGATTTTCGTGATATGTGTATTTAATTTATTCCGATGATGTCTCTTGGACGCATATGTGACATGTACGAGTTTCGAAATGTAATATTTGTCTATAGTAAATTATTGTGTAGTGTTTAAAAATGCACTGAGTGGCGAAACAGCTGTAACCCGTTATACAGATTACAAGGATGTTTTTATGACTTTATGAAATCATATTTATTGGTTGAATTATTACGTACCTGTTAGCTAATAAATTAAACAAATTTCTATTAAATAGAAAGAATAGGCCTAGATTTTAAGTTTAAAGTAAAATAACGTTATGTTAATTATTAGGTTATACATACTGACATTTATATACATGACCTTGATAATTTATACTTTAATAATAACAATAATGAGCTTGATCTTAATGTTCTACAACTAATTACAAAGAAGTGTTTGCTAAATTTATAAATTAACAGAGTTAGATAATGAGTTTGTTTATTTGATAAATTTTTATTATTTATAGTACATTTTCCCCTGTAGGTATATAAACCTGGTTTTGCTGTTTGTTATATATAAGGTGATGCGGGAAATTTATGGAATCACCTTGAATTATTTATGGTGCGTTGCTGCTAGGAGTTCCTGCAGGTATACTTGACTCTTGAAATTCTGGTGTAATAGAGTTTTCGGCGCAAGTTGTTGTTCCTTTATGTAATTCGTCTGGCTTCCTCCATGGTGATATTACCCGATGAGTTGGCACAATTTCACATGTTTTGTTGGTGATACCAACAATTGAAACTCTGGTGAAAACGGTTCACTTAAATATTTTATTGCTTATTGATCCTGAGAATCTTTATTCTCTCCTCGTTTAGTTAACTCTGTGATATTAAATCACTTTATTTTGACCCCGAGGAACGTAACTTCCTTAGCGGCAGTAATTTTAATACTGTTAATCGACAATTCGCAACCTGAGTGACGAAGTGACAACCTCGGTGGAGTCTAGAAAACACACGACTTCTACTCTTCTCCACGTAGTTGTTTTAGTTTATCTTCCCAAATTAATTCATCCATTAAATTGTTTATAACTCTTTTCTTGTTCGCCGCAGAATTATTTCCTCATCTTTCCTTACTAGGCTTGTCCTACTTTTTATCTTGCATTTCGACGTTTAACGGGAAAATTTTCTTTTTTTTATTCTATGTACTGAAAATACTCAAATAAATAAATATTTTCTATGGTTTTCCACAACTCTTCTTTTTCTAAATGAATGTGTATCTTTGTGGACCCCATATTAAACATTACGACAATATCCTGGAGAAGTCTGAAACATTAATCGTAATTTTTCCAGAGCGACCGCGTTTTATTCTTTTTTCGGATCGCAGATTTTCCAATTTCCTCACTTTTCGCACATTTTCATCTTGATTATTATAAAAGTAGTCTTTAAACGGAAAGTCGTTTTATCCATTATTAATTTGTTTTATTATTACCGAAGTTATGGCTCCTTTTGTTTTATTAAAATTTCACCTTCTGCTTTAGTTTATTTATTTACGATACAAAAGTTCCCAATCGATGTATCGTATCATTAGTTTTCACTTTACTATCATTTATTTAGATTGCATTATCATGTTAATTTTTTTAGTACCATTATTATATTTGGTTTAATTAACCAATTAAAAAAGTTACATTATTTTAACCCTTTTTTCAAAATTACTTGAAATTTGTCAAAATATGTATAATTAATTTTGTCCTAAATAATTATAATAAAAATATTGTTTATTACTATAAATATAGTTACTAAACTTAACGTATTTCCAAGCTTTAAAACAATAAAGTGTGAAATTAACTAATCCAGTCTTAGCTTAACCTTAAAATATATTATTTCATGTATACAATATTTGTTTTACTATTAATTTACTACTATTTATTTAAACTAATAACATATTTAAGTAATAACATCAAGCATGCATAGACTATTCAATATTATATGGCATGCATTGTACATTCGGGGATATGTTTTTCGACCTCAATTAATATAGTTATAATTATTGAATTTCTTTTGTAATAATGGTTATAGAGAAAAAGCTTTATAAAAGGAACAACCTCAAATTACAGTTTGATTAGTTTATAATTTTTCCATTTACGTCATAATGTTTGGTCGTGCCAGATACTGTTTTTATGACCCTAGCGAAACAAGCATTTCTAGAAAAAGATGCCTAACTCAATGATTAAAAATATAATAACAAATTGTTCTGCTTATTTAAACTGACAAAGACATTATAGGCCTATATCAAAACAGTGTTTATTTATTTTCAGTTTATTTCTGGTATATATTTCAGAAAGTTACTTATAAATTGTAGTAAAGCAATTAAACATTGTGAGTATAAAGTCCTGAGATTGCATAGCATACATTTTACTGTTATACATAAAACAACGAAACTAGGCAACTATATACTGCACTTGAAAAACTTATTTCTGAAGCAAATTTTAATTTTCCTTAACGTCATGTGTACTGCCAACATTTATTTGATGGTTGCAGTCCATTACAATGTTTGCAATGTACTCTTTTACCTTCGAAAAAATCTACACAAAATTTAGTCATTCGTAAAAATACTAACAGTTTATAAAAAAGATTACAAAATATAATACGGTCATGCAATATGCTAATGTAATGCAGTTCGTGGTGATGAAACTATAATTAGCCAATTAAATCGATTCAGAGGCAGTAGTGTGTGACATGAAGCTATTTCAGTAAAACTGTGATTTGTAATTGTTTAATGTATTGGAGGAGGTACATTTCATGTCAAGTTGATGATTGCATATTTAAAGTGAATCCATAAATAATACTGTGTCTAAGTAGTTTTTACAGCACCTTTAATTAAAACTGTTTCTAAAGTGTTAACATCTTTTTTATAGATTTTTAATTTGGATATACTTGGAGGACCAGATCAGAAAACATTCAATTGACAATTATTAAGGTCATGTTGTATGATTATAATATGAAATCATTCTTAAAGGGAAACACATTAAACAAATTTAAACTTTCATATACCACACAGTTTACATAAGGGAATAAACGCTTTACATTGCTATTTGACAACTTTCAAAACATAAATTTTTCTTTACCACGGTAAATTGTGTAAATTTATTACATATTAAAAACTAGTAAAAATGGTGTCAGATTGTATATTTTAATTTGTTATAAGACGTTAGTTTCTAAGAATAAAATAGTTAAATTATAATATTGAAAAACTCAACATTTCTACATTCTTGAAACGTAATAAAATCAAACATGTTTCTTTTAAATACTTGTTTCAAAAGATCTTTATAATTATGAAACACTTGCGCTGTGTGTACGCTTGACATTTTTTAAATATTTCCTCAACACTCAAACGTTTCATATTTTGTCAAGGCAATTTTTAAGAACAAAGGTTTTTCGAGTTTCTATTGATTGAAAATGATTTTGTTTAAATTAAATCTAGTGTTTACACTGAATAAAGTAGTCATGTTACATATTTTTTTCACTCTTTCTTTTTCCTAAATATTTGCAAACATGTAATTTAAATTGTGTAAAAACGCTGAACGATAGTTTAAATTATAAAACTCAAAAAACATAATATTTTTAGTAATAAAATAGATAACGCATGCCTTAGAATACTATAAATTATCCGGGAAAGCATACTGTACACGAAACCAACCTAAAACACTTAGTACAAAATATGTAAGAGTTTGAAATATAGTAGGCCTATAGGCCTCCAAAAATGTGGTGTCGTCCCATTTAACTCAACGCAATACAAACTAGTTTCAGTTTATGGCCTTTACCAATATTCAACAATAATTTATGTTAAGTTATAATGCTTCTTTTTTTCATATTTACAAATATTATCTTTTTATTAATTGTAATGATATCACATGAAATGATAAATTCTGATGACGTTTTATTGTTAAGTGATAATAAACAATTATATTGAGATATTCTAGTGAGATAAAATGAGTGATTTAAGTCTGGGTGATATGTGTTTTTTAGTTCACAATTGTATTTTTAAATAAATCATTGCAGAAATTACAACACTCTTTTATCTATTATTCAGGTGCACAACCCTAGAACTGGCATGGTTAAAGCTGAAATTGAAAATCCCGTTTATAGCGTTTTGGAAGCATATTTTTAAAAATTCGCTAAAAATAGTAAATGAACCCCAATCTAAAAGTTTCAATAGCTTTTTTGTAGAAGAAACTTCAAAGAATTCAAATATGCCACTAAAAATTTGTTTCTTTTGAAATTGTAAAAGTTATTATCTCAAGAAACAAAAAATGTTCAGTAACGAAAGGAAAAAGTTCAACTTTAGGCATACATAACAAGTAGTAAACATTTTTTTTTGTATTTTTTTCGTGAGAGTAAAAAATTTCGTAATTTAGTTCTAAATAGAACTGTATAGAGACATTTATCAATTTCAAATTTATTATTTTGAAAAACACAGTTTTTATGTTCCAATTACACAAAGCTAACAAAACTAGGACTGGGTTGAAACTTAATTTACTAATATTTGCCCAAAAAAGAAATATTATTATAACAAAGTGTAGAAGACAAATCAAAGAAAAGAACGGAATACTTGTCTTTCCATAGTTCACAAAAGTGTTTGAGTTATCTTTATTTGAACAACAAAATGATATCAATTTAATAAAACTTCCCCGACGATATACTACGGGCAGGAAGGGTCACTTGAATACCGTGGGTACCCATGCGCCAGACAGTCTCACTAGAATGCCCTAATTATTTACTTTTCATTGCCGTCTAGGCAAACAAAAAACTGGTTATTTCAGTTCAATTCCGACCGATAGAAAGGTCAATCTTTTCTCTACAAAATTGTGTAAAGAAATCTGTCAAAACATGTGATATAGTAGGCGTTGACAAATGGGCTGTTTCATTGGTTGAAAAACTGTCCAATCGCAAGGGTTTACAGAAATCGTTTGAATAAATCCTGTAAAATAGTGACATCTGATTGGAAGGCATCATTAGAAAGATAACACCTTGATTAATCCAATGGTAGCTTTATAATCTCGATATAAATACTTATCTAGGTGGACTTGAACGTTGAAAAAGTGGGAAATAGCAGTACAATTGTATGCAGATTCGCGCGCGGAAATAGCTGCAGCCCGATATGCATATTTTAAAACGATGATTACGTATGTAAAAAATATACGTTTTACGAAAAAGTTGTAAATAAAACAATTAAAGTATAATTCATTTTCTTTCCAATGGTGCCAGTTTTATTACGATTGGATGATTTTAAGTGGATTAAATTATCAATTATGCAAATATATGCAAATTCTCGCTAAGGTTCGAGCGGGTTGCATTTGTGCCCGAGAGACTGCAGTCTGTCACTTTGAGGGGGCTTACGCAAGAATACCAAATAATAGATACATACTCGGGGCTAAAGTTAGGTTTCGGTTCTTGGTCTCTCTAAAACCAAACCTTTCCACCAGTCTCTGACCTCCGGTAGAATCCATAAGTCATCATAAATACCTATTGTAGATTTTATTTTTTCAGCTCAATTTATTACTCTTTTAATGTTAGCTTCTGCCGTACTACACAAAATTAAAGATCATCTCTGTCCGTTTGTTGTTTCTTTAAGCTTCAGTTAAGTGGAAAATCATTAAGTATCTTATATAGTAACCAACCGTCACAAATCCTAATTTATGTTATAGGACCATAAATCTTCCTTGATATATTTTTCAATACGGAAAATATTCGTTAATACATCTGTTAAAGTAACCAACATGCTGATCCGTATCTAAGAATTTGCTTGGTCTAATTTTATAGAGATTGTTTCAGTGAATACATTACCGCATTTAACAGCTTAAACATAACTTAATCAGTTCAAAGAATACCCTATTACCTGATGCTATTTTATTTTCAGTCAATACTGCCATTTTATGAATTTACTGTTCTAAGACAGTAAGCGGCAAGGTAACAAGTAAAATCCACTTTACAAACTTGAAAGATTTAATTATCTATGTTGTTTTATTTTAAAGAAACGAATTTTGTAAAATAGTTTTTTTATTAGTGTGTACTTTTTAATAGTTCATAAAGTTTTTAATATTACAGAGAATAAGCTTTATCTTCAGTTAAAACTTCCTCAACTGCACTATTATCTAATTTTACAAATAACAGACTGAAATAGGTGATATACAAATCTGAAATAGTTAAAACTACTGTCACATTAACTCCAGTGTCACATTTTAACGTTTAAAATTTAGTCATACGTTCTAAACTACATATATATTCAACGTGACGTAGTATAAAACGTCTCGTACAAACCTTTTCATCTCTTTGTTTACAATTTCCAGGTTTTCTGACTGCAATTTACGTTTCACAAACGATTTAGATTGTTGTATATCCAGTGATCGTACGTTTTTAATATCATATTCAACTCGATTACAGTTATGTAACCTTCTAGTGAGTTTTATGGTAAAAATTTAACCCTTTTTGGTCTTGGACCAACATTTCTAGTGGACTGCCTTTTTCCCAATAAGGGGGATGTAGAAATAATAATAAATATTTTAAATGGTGAAAATTGGTCAGGGCTGATCACTTTCGTACGACAAGCACTTAAACTTAGACAGGTGTTTATTTTTTAATTACATTTTTTGGTAAATTAATGTTGATTTTGTTTTTACTGTAATATCGGTAGTGGCTTCTTACCTTATCTCTTTTAATATTCACAAACGATGGCCGTGGTTGTTAAGGCGTCACAGCTTTATCAATCGTCATGGCAACCATCAATGGAAACGTTTTGGGTTCAATTCCCATTGACCCTGAATAATTTTCTAAATGGTTTCATAACAGACATCATTGGTTGTGGTTCGGATTCCACGTAAAACTGTAGGTCCCGTCTTCATTAGCCTTAAGTGTAAAACAGCAGGACGTTAAAAAAATGCAATAGTATTAGTAATTGGTGTAATATTATGTTTCCCTAAATAAATGTTTTTTGTTTTACAGCTTTTACCAAGTACTCAGATTTGTCTTTACTTGTATCTTTTGTAGTTAATTTAGTTTTGATCCTTTAATTTAATTATTTAATAATTAAATCTATTAAAGTTGCCTACCTGGTGGACGACCTTATAAAAGGTCATGACATAAAGTGTTTTATTTATTTTGGTCACTTTTATTTTAGTTTTTTTTTTTTCTATATGTGTTATTAAATTTGGATATTGTTATTAAGTCTCTTTAATTATGAAAATAAGTCTTAAATGATCTATTGTCTTTTTGTAAACTTTAAAAATGTTTATAATAATAAAAACAATTTGTTTATTATTAATATGATTTGTACCCTTTTTATGATAGAAGGGCTAATTAAGTTTGAAAAACGTTTTAGTATATATATTGAAAGAATCAACTACTTTCAGTGTGGTTTATAATTAGATTGATTTACATATAATTATTTACTATACAAAGAGTGGTTTCATTGTTTCAACAATAATACTTTTCAGTAAGTTGTTGGAAATATTTTATTAATGAACCATAGTATACAATTTTAAATACTCACTTCAAATAGAAACTTTAAATACTTTGTAACTACAAAAGAATTTTTCTAATGTAAAAATATGTCGTATTTTCTGTATTAGAATTTTTTGTATGACTTATAATATTTATAACTGTTTTATTTTTTGTTATTGCCTATGGACTGGGTATATAATATCATATAATTATATAAATACATTTGTTATACTGCTCACAGTCCAATATCTCCGGAATAGGTAACGACCGTTTGGAATATTTTATTCAGGCATTGTCAAACCGATTTTTTTTCTTTTGCATTCAATTTAAATGCGTGTCAACTTTAAAAAGACATAATACACAACACAATACATAAACATACATCACAACACCTTGAATAAGAAACACTTAAAAACTTTTTTTAAACATGTCACAGTGCAATATTTGTGGACATCCTATTTGTAAATATTAAAATATGTAAATTTGTATATTTTATTCCCTATTAATATTATTTAAAAAATATTTAAATTAAATTGTTTGCCTGTTTTTCTTCTACAGTTCCTAAAATACATGAAAAATGAAACAGAAGTAATATTTTCTTTACATAAATACCAGAAAAACAAAATTTAAATAACGCTGCGAAGGAGAAAAATCAGTCCCAATTGCTGTCTGGTTGTATAACAATTATATGTTTTGGCCTTCTTATATTATTACATTTTTATTAATAACCCTCTAAAAATAACCAGGCATAATATAAAGTATAAACACATAAATAGCTTTATTTACCTAGGCATTTTTCACGTTTTTTCACTGTGTCATACATTGAAGTACACTTTTTCATTCCCCATTTTCCGAATTGTTGGGAGAATTTCGTGTTTTTAGAGACTAAATTCGATATTTCTCAAGAACCACTTGAAGTACATTATATAAATTTTGACCACTTACTCTTTCTATACACCTGTAGCTAAATAGTTTGGTAGATTTTTATTTGTAACTTTCATACATCATAAATACAAAAATAATTTTTAAAACTGTAAATAAAAAACTATTTAATGTTAAGTTAGATAAAAAAAGATTTGAGATATAACGACATAATTCTATCTAAATTTGTAGTAGGCTGTATTACCGTACCTTTAAGAAAAGTTAAGAACCAGCAAAATTTATTAAGTACTTTTATAGTTATATCGCTTCAAAAATGCATGGGCAAAATCATCGAAATTCCAGTTTTTAATTTTTTTTCTTATGATAAAAGTCAAACATTTTTTGTTTTATATTTTGTTATTTTTTTCGGCATATACTACACCAGGAAACAAATTTTCAAAATATGTTTACAACTAAAAAAAATTTCACCCTTTTAAGTAGAAAATCCCCTTAAATAAATTATGTATTAATATTTGAAGGTCTTTAGGAATTGGTTTAAGTTGAGATTTAGTACTTCTATTTTGTTTGATACAATTAAGACAGTACTATTTCATACACTACCAGTAAGCTAAAATTGAAATAGATTTTAAATGTGTTAAGGGGAAAGTATAAGGCAGACAGGTATTACAAACAATACAGTTTAAATATTTAAAGAGGTTAGATGATAAGATACGTAAAAATAATTAGTATTTTGGAAAATATTTTACTAACTTGTATTTGTATTGATTCAATAGTTGTATGATACATGTGATATAACATTTTATGAAACACCTGTACAAATCATTATTGATTCATTATAAATAAATAACTAATGATATTCTTGTCACATTTTATACCATAAACACATAATCATATCTTGCAGTTTGTCTTTTTTAAGCTTACGGTCTATATACTGCTTCATGTATGATATCAAGAAGTTGTCAAGTTAGATATCAATAAGACTGGAGACAGACTACAAGTTATGACTATCTGTTCACAGTAAAACGTGAAACGAAACAAACTGAATTTGATTAGGTTTCTGTCACTTTTGTACAATTTCCGACAGCCCAATCCTGGTTTACAGTTAACTTACAGTTTATAAAGACGCAAATTTTCAAACGCCCCTTTCACCTAGGATTTTGTTATTTTAAACAATAAGATCTGTAAAAAAACAAATATAGACTAGTTAATAGTTTTAATAAAATGTATTACATATTTCAAGGGTTTCAAGATGGATTTAAGTTTAAGTTTAAGTTAGGTATGCAGATAGTAGCTACAACTAAGGCATTATAAAATTAAAGTAGTTATGTTTTAGAGTGCTGGATTAGCACGGTAATGTTATAAGTTGTAGCACACTGCTAAGAATGATTTTGCCAAATTATTATTTAACACAATATAAAAATGTTACACATTTTTTTATGTATACCCTACTACATTTTTTCTCTTATAATATGTTGTAAAAGTTTACCGCCTTATATTTAAATGTTGGCTATTGGATGTTTTTTAAAACTACAAATTAAAAATCGTATAAAATGTTCTCCGAAAATTTAAATCTCATTACTAGCAACAATTTAAAAAAAAATTGAGACAGACAAAACAATCGGTTATGGGTCTGTTTGATGCCCTCTATTACCTTCTGAATTTCTTTAAAACTTATGGAACTTATAAAAGTAACTTAAAACAATCGGGGTTTATGACCTACTAGTTAGGAGATTAGAAAAGTGTCTCTTGAGATGAGATTATTAGATTACCCGGAAGGAATCTTTCTTAATTAAGTGAGTTTTCTATTTAGTTTAAAAAAGCAAATAATAATTTAAAAGTCACAGATTGGGTCTGTCCCTCTGCTGTTTCATTTGAGCACTCAGCCGAGCCTAAACACACCAGTTTTCAAAGTACAGTTTGTAGAATTATTTAGGTTTCATTCTTTGATGTACGGAATTGGTTTTACATTAACGATGGGATAAACAAAAATAAATACAACTCACAAAACATTACTTAATATTGAAAACATTCGTGTTCACATAAAAGTATGAAACAATCTATATCTAACGAACTAAATTTTCTTGTCTACTTTTATACTAAATCATCTGAATATACGAACAACTTAGTTGCAGAGCCTGGATAAAATATAGTTTTAAAAGTGCAAACCATTAAACGAAATGCTTACTACTATAAATATTCAAGAAACATTTTAACAAGCCCTGTATAATGAGTACATCCAGCAGAGTCTGCTGTTTCTATATCACATGAGAGTAAACACTACGGTTATGCGTTCTCTTAACTAACTTAAGCCGTATACACACTTTGATGACGAATTATTGACGTGCATTCTATGTTTTCAGTCTGACTAATAGCATAGATCATGAATAATAAATAGATCTTGCATCATACGGCAGCAGTGTGGCGAAAATTAGGTTGAAAATAGTGCATGATCGCGCCGCGAGGTAGCGCTAGGGAGAAATCATTGGTAGCATTGGTGTTTCACACAGCTTCCGTCGTTTCCCCAATAGATAGCGCCACTATCGTCGAATTTCCAGTGGAACGAAATATTGCATTGGATCGGAGTTCTATTAGGTTATTCAAATACAATGTTAATAGTAAAGTTACAGTGTAATTACAGAATTATTAAATAATATAATAGCTATTCGATACGTTAAATTGTATGCTCAACAGATTGGCAATGGTTATAGATAATTTTAAAAAAAATATGTAAACTAATCTAGGTATTAAAAATATAAATTTAACATATAATCATTCTGAAATGGTGTCAATTTTACTTATCACAACTTACTTAAATATGCTCTACAATACTATGATCTCAAGCTTCTGAAAACATCACAGTAGGTTAGCTTCAGGTAAAAACCTATAATTTAAATCAAATATTCTGTAGTGTTAAAACCCTCTGAGGATGATGACCATGTCATCGAATGTGCATAAGAGTAACATATTTAACATAACTTACAATTTAATTGTTTAGTTATTGTTTTTGTTCCTTGTTTTGTGGTTCGGGGTTTTTTATTCAAATCAGTGTGATTTTGTCGCCACAGTGCTCTTTTATTTGTTTAAACAAATATTCTGTGTTCCTAAAACGATCTTAACCCTAGTAGGACCAGGGGGAGGGCCTGTCTGGCCCATACATAACTATTTTGCATTTTTTAAATTTTATAAATAGTTCAAAAAATTTGAAAAAATGGATATTGTCTATTTGTTGATAACCTTGAGGCTTTGATAAAAGAAAATAATATTTTACTTGTTTTGTTATTTTAAATCATGAAAAAACCAGTAAAGGTCTGACAGCCCCCCCCCCCC
>JAGFPH010003940.1:88156-101462 GCA_018207615.1 Philaenus spumarius | reverse complement strand
GTAACAAACTTACTAAAACATGTTTACCAACGTGTTAAAACCTAAACCAAACCCAAAGCCTTTAAAACCAACTAAGCCTAAAACCTACCTGGATGTTGTACTAAACGTAAATACAAATTTCAGAAATATTTGGCAAAAGCTTCTAAAGTTTGGCAGGGGGACAAATATGCATTTTGTGGTATAAAAAAATAAGAATTATTTAATATAAAGTTTATTATCAACCTAGCTGCACTACGCTTTTATTTTTTAAAGTCAGAAACATTGTAAACCCCAAAAACTACCTAGATAATGTACTAAATGTAAGTCAAATTTTATAAAAAAAAAATAAGATAAAAGTTTCTTAAACGTGGCCGATCCGAAGATAGCAATTTTGGTTTATATAGTATAGTGATATTGTTAAATATAATATTACAAAAAAAAATATTGCTAAAAATTATTAGCAACCTGATTAAAATATAAAATATATGTTTTGAAGGTACCAGGTAAATACGCAGGGTATTGTGGAGGCACAATTTTGAGTCAAAAATACGTGCTGACAGCCGCACACTGTATTAAGAAATGCAAACGATTTACAGTTTCAGGAAATATATCTTGTACGATAAAAAACAGTGACGACTTTACAATACATATCGGAAGCACTATCCCAGATAAGGCACTGGACAAAGTTAAAGTAAAAACATATTTTATTCACCCCAATTTTAAAGGATATGATGATTCAAATAAGTAAGTATAAAACATATATAACAATATAATGTAAACATTTTAACAGATAACTTTAATATTTCCTATCGTCAGAAATTATAAATTTAAATAAAGTCAAGACATTTATTAAATTAGGGACGGCTATTGTGTCTCCATTTGGATAATGCATTTCTCTATTCGCATAGTTTTGCTACTTCTCCTTTAAATGGTAAGACACAAAGTTAATTATTGCTGTTTGCACCGATTACGGTTTATTAATTTTTTTTTCAATATCAATAACAAAACCGTAGAACTATTAGGCTAATATAATAATTTTAAAAAATATTGTAAAAGCGGTTAAAATGTAAATAAATTGCCTAAGTTTTATGTTAATAAATTTGCCAGTTATATTTTTTTAAACATAAAACAAGACTTTTGAATTTAACAATTATACAAAAATATATTTTAAATAATATTTTTTTCATTGTATAAACAGGTGTCAAGACAATTACGATATCGCTATCCTAGAGTTAGTAACACCAATTAAATTTAACTATAAAATGTGCAACGTCGACCTACCTACTCCTCTGGATAGAAGACAAACCATGAGAAACTGTAAAGTCTTAGGCTGGGGCACACAAGGCGAACAAAATTCAAAAGATTATTATACAGTTTTTTTACGGAACAAGCTAAAGATCACAAAAACACATATAATCAGTACTGAAGAATGTTTAAAAAATCTTCAAATATCTAATGCAAACAGTAGTATGTATCCAGATTTTAATCTTTGCAGAGATACTCATATGTGTGCTATAGATCCAGAGAGTAAGAATGGAGCCTGTAGCGGCGACAGTGGAGGACCTTTAATATGCGATGGTGTGCAGGTTGGGATTGCATCATGGGCTGTAGATATTAATAAGTGCGCAGGTCCACATATACCATCTATTTTTACAAGGGTTGACATCAATTTAGAATGGATAAATACTATCACTACAGTTTAATCTCTGAAGTGTGATTGATATATAAGAATGGATGCAACGAGAGCCAATCAAATGTTATACTCCAAATTTTAATGAAATAAAAAAAGACATTAATGAATAATACTTGAAATTTCCTAATATCCTAATTATTACATATTCCAGTTGAACTTAATTACACTTAATACAATAATCAGATATTATAATATTTTTTTGTCTCGAAAATGATAAACCGCTGTACTATAGCTGACATTAGCTACATAAATTTATTTAATTACTAGCTGGCTTGATCCGGATTTAAACGGATAGACAAATCAATGTTAAATGTAGCCTATATTAAAAACAACAAAAAATATATCAATAAATTTATTGTGCTAATATATTTCTTATGGCGATTTTTATTAAATTTGACTTCAAAAAATCCCCCATATTTTGTTTTGTTTTAAAATCATTCTTAGCGAGCACCTACGGAAATAAAGGAAGCTTCATTCCAAATTTAATTCCAATCCATTCGGTGGTTTTAAGATTTCATGAAGAGTGAGTTAGTGGTATTTGGGTTTTATATACCGTTTGGATCATATAGCTGAAATGAACTATATAAATGTATATAATTATTTCAAATTAATGAATGATTTACGCAAGCAAATGTATTATAAATAGGTAAGGTTACAAAGAATATAACCTGAAAGAATATATATACACTGAAACTAAATTTGTAAAACGCTTATTTGTGCTTGTGATAATTTTATAATTTATCACAGTTGTAATTCTTAAACTACAATGCATAAAATAATGGGATATTCAAATAATACTTAATTTTACTATAAATAAAAGATTTTTATATTGAAAAAATAAAAATTATTAATTTATTAAACTTCTTCAAAAACATAAAATAAAATATTTTCTTTTTGGAATCTTTCCAACAGGTACAGTATATTAATTGTAATTGTTTATAATATTTTCATAAAGTTATTTTACTTTATCTTAAAAACCAAATCTTTTTATTAAATAGAAAATGGTTTGGTTTAAGTTATTAGCTAACTGATACGTAATTCAAACAATGAATATGATTTTTCACCGTCATTAAAGCATCCTTGTATTCTTTATGACGTGTTACAGCAGTTTCGCGACATAGTGCATTTTTAAACACTGCAATTTACTGTAAACAAATATTACACTATGAAACTCGTACATGTCACGTACAATTGTACGTCCATTGGGACATCCACAGAATAAATTAAATACACATATCACGAAAGTAAAAGTAGTTGTACATAGTTACACTTCTTGGACAAAAAAACTAAATCATTAACAAAATCAGCCAGCTGATATATATGCAGTAAAACCAACAGCCAAGAAACGATCATCATTGACTTCTGTTACACTTCATTTGCATGGTTTCGTAAACAAATGTTTATTCCAATTAAAACCAACACGTTTATTGATATCATGATTAGTTATTATTGACTCTATAGCTAAATACAACAATGATACTTTAAATGTATCTACCATAGTGGTATTATCTCGAAGCAACCACTTTACTTACCTCAAGTAGTTCCTTAAGTTTTTATATGTTTTTAGTTCTTACTTAAATAAGTTATTAGTTTGAATCAGAATAACATTATTTCTTTAAAGTATATTCAATATTACATGCCACGTATTATACATTCAATGATATGTTATTCGACCTCAATTAAAACTCTTTCAGACACAGTGATTCATATGATGCATTACAGTTTTTTTTTTACAATAGCAGCACAGTGATGCTTTAAACCCTTTATAGGGCAAAAGACTGGGACATACAAATTAAATTTTTGTTTGTATTATAATTACTCGAATGGAATTTAGAAACATAAAAATAATAAAAACATTGTTTACTACGTGTTTGTTATTGTGTTTTAGGGTGGGAAATTATTATCCCTTTGCCCTATAACAGCATATAGCATACACACTTACCAGTGGGAAATATTACTAAAATATTACAAGGAAACCTACGTTATATATAAAGACTTATGCTTTATTTACTTAAATGTAATTTAGAAACATAAAACAAATTAAACATTGTTTACTACCTGTTACTTATTGTGTTTTAGGGTTTGTGGGAAATTATTATCCCTCTGCCCTATAACGGCATATAGCACACACACTTACCAGTGGGAAATATTACAAGGAAACCTATGTTATGTATAAAGATTTACATAAATAGTTGACATCATAACAATTAGAGTTATTGACATACTATAGTTTGTTTTTCAACGTATTGCATGTAGGCCCTACACATTGTTTTACCCCCAACCTTTGTCAAAACAACAAAGGTTGCTACAACTGGACCAGTTGCAGGATTTGTATAAATATTACGTCAGCCAAAATATATATCATCCAACAAAAAATGTGTACATGTAGCCCAATCAATTCTGAGCATAATGGTATATAGTTGTTAGAAATAAGTAACTATTTTCCACCTACAAAAAAATCCCATATGTAATGATGGAACCTTACCTAAAAACATTGTAAACATTGTTTTGTTTTTTTTTAATATTTACAACTTCAGCGTTTCCTTTATTTTTAAAATCAAAGTGTTACAATAATCTACATTAGTTGTACTTTTTAATGTTTACTTTAAAAGTTATATACGGATAAATCTTCTATTTCCAATTTGATGTTGAACTTGCAGCTACAGAACAATGGTAAACAACTATGCAGTGGAGTAATATCTTCCCACTTTTGCATTTATCAGGTGATTTAGCCAAGGAGAAATAAATACAGAAGTCAGAAGAAGAAAAAAATTGATGCCCTATATGTTGTGTATTAGTACAGCAAATGCGAAATTAGTATCCCATTGGTTTATAAAGACAGAAATACTTGTTTCCTTGGAAACATGGTGGGAAATTATTATCCCTCTGCCCTATAAAGGGATGAGTATCGCTTAATTTCTATTCACATAGTGATTCAGTGTATGACACACGGATTGTAATAGTTACTAAAATGCCCAACAGATAGCCCCCTTGTCATGGAAGTTTAATAAGTTTAGTCTTTTTGTATTTAGTAGTAAAGTGTTCTAAAATGAGCTGTTGTTTAACCTGTAAAATTATTATTTGAATAATATAAGAACTTTGTAGCTCTTTATATCAATTTTACTTAATTTATCTTTTGTTTAAATTGCTGTTTTAAAAACTATTTCACTTGTTACAATTTATAGGCATGATTTTTTCGGATACCACTAAACAAATGCACCACTATGCGCATCTAACCAAAAAACATAACCTGCAAACATTTAGCAATTATTATAAACGTTTCAATTACTATAGAGTTCCTTGCACATATCAACCAACTACTCAATTAATAATTAATTATTTTGGTATATTATTACAATATATTTTCAAGAATAAAATTACTATAATAATAGTGCAGAAAGTCTGTTTTTCCAAAAATACACATAATTTTAATCTGTCTTTCAGACAGTTGAAACTCCGTTTTTTTCCTATTCAGCTAAAATACAATGAAGCTACTGAATTCAGGAGATAACCTAAAGCAGATATTTTAAAATTCAAAGAAAGTTTTAAGATGCTGAGTCAAAAGTGGGTTTATTTCGTTACGATTATGATTATACAGATGATAACTGCTTTGATACCGATTCCAATTTAGTCATTAATCCCTTTGCTCTTCTTGAGGTAGAACCAACTACTATACATCGGGTAGGTTGGTACATTGACAGACATGTTTCTTATATGTCTGCTATTCCGGTTGATGGTTCATCATTTGCCATTACTTCCACAGTTGAATCCAACAATGCACACTCACCTCCATTATGTAGTGGGCTCACCCATGGTAAAAAAGCAAGTAAACAAAATTTTAAAATGTCTATCCACTAAAAAAAAAAAACACAAAGAAACCCTGAAATAAGTAAAGTACACCAAACAAACACTTCCAGCAATTAACATAAATAACTTAAAAACTATTTTAATTACATAAATACTAAATAGGATATTTTCTAAAAACTTGTTGATGAAACAATTATAAATAATGTGGTGATCCAAATAAATTTACTGGCTCAGCAAAGTAAAAAATAAAAAATAAAAAATAAACAAATTATAATAAATAAAAACACGTGCCAAAAACTGCCCCTGAACTGAAAACAATTTTGAGAATTAATACTACTATAACTTAAGTAGTAGTGTTGGGGGAACATACACACTAAGGTATGTTAGTGTGCATGGTGATGCAAAATTTGCACCTCCCTATTACAATCATTTATGAAATTGAAAATACACATATTGTAATTCATTTAAATACGTATTTATAGTAAAACGATAGTTTTTTTAGATTTTTGAGAACATACATTTTCTTTTGCAGCACAGGGTTCAGAAACCTTGAAATTCCTGAAAGAGTTAATATAGTAATAATTATTGTATTTCTTTCATAATAATGGTTATATAGAAAAAACTTTATAAATTAAACAACTTCAGATTATAGTTTGATTAGTTTAAAATTTTTCTATTTATGTCATAATCTTTAGTCGTGCCTAAAACTGTTGCTATGACCTTAGCGAAACAAACATTTCTAGAAAAAGATTAGTCCAGTCAAATAGTACACTAGAAATCGCTAAAATCGCAAACTAACGGCTAGTTCTGATTTTTTAATATTTTGTTAGGACCACTACTAGTAGTGTATATCCAAGTTTGCAGCTTCGAAAGACCTGTGCTAACTTCGTAGCTCGTGAAAACCACGAAATTTTCGCACGTTTTTCAGTGTTTTCACTATATCTCCTAAAATATGCGTTTTTTTATAAAACATGAGATTTACGTTTTTAAAGTAGATTAAATTTTCTACAATTTGAGACCAGAACCAGCTCTGTAGCGCAGAGATACGAACCAATACAGCCCTCTAAAATTGGAAATATTTTTGCAAAAAAGTGTAATTTTAAAATCTGGTTAAATTTTGACCCCGAAATCAGGGAAAATACTCATTTTAAGGGGTAAATCATAGGAAAAGATGTTGTAGCGAATGTTATTAGCTTTAATTTAAGCACAAAACGACGTCTGTAGGTCTAACAGTTTCCTCACATTACTTAAAAATCCCCCCAAAAAATTGAAAACTGCATTTTTCTCTAATTGGCTCTGTTGAGTTCTCACGATTTATTTTGAACGGAAAACCATATACATCAGCAAGAAATATATATTTAATATATTAAATGTGTTTACATACATTGTAAATAACACAAACGTTTTTTGATATATCTATATATGCATATTTAGGAGAGATATTGTTGGGTTGGAATAGTTCATTTTGCCCGCTTCGTGAGTGGTTCTTAATCATCAGATTCAGCACAAAAAGACGTCTGTAGGTCTAACAGTTTTCTCACAATGCTGAAAAATAAAAACAAGGAAAAACTTAATTTTTCGCAAATTGGCTCTGTTGATTTCTTACGATGGTTTGAGGGTTATTTGACTAAAGCACACGTGAACTTCTTCAAATGTGTCTTTCGCTAGTTGAATGTGATTAAAAAAGAAAACTGCAGCCCCCCTTCCCTCTGGACTGTGGAATCAAAAATCACAAACCTAGAAAAAACTTGGAATTGAAAAGAATCAGGCAGTGGAGGATGCTGACTGTGATATTGTCAAGGTGGCACTTGACAAGAGCACCTCTTTTCAGTCAGTACTAATCATTGGAGAAGATGTGGACCTCCTCGTCCTTCTCAATGGTTTGAGATCAACTGTGAAGAACGTTTTTTTGACAGTTTTTTTTTTCAAATGCTAAGGTTGACCTCGCCCGTTTGCCTGCAATAGAAGATGGTGCAACATTCTTCGCCTACAGATCTTATCACCAAGTTCAGAAGTGGTTGGGAGTGGAAAAAGATGCCTCTTAATGGGGATGGAAAAAGGCAGATCAGGGGCTTATTCCAACAACAATGATGTGTGAAGTTTCCTCCTCACTTCTGAAGTTTCTATTATCTGGGTGCAAGAAAGGCTGTAGCGGAAGCGGCTGTACCTGCCTAAAAGCAGGCCTCAAATGCTCAGAACTTTGCAAATTTTGCTCCGTCGTCTATTGCCAAAACGTCGTCGTAATTCATATTGCCAAAGGAGAAGAAGACGACGTCGACGATCCACTACCTATTTTTCAAGATGAATTTGATGATTTCGAACCACCCACGAATCGGGCAAAATGAATTATTCCAACCCAACAATATCTCTCGTAAATGTGCATATCAACTCCTTTAAAAGCGAATGTACGTACGGGCGTACGTGGAGTAACATTTAAAGAAGAAGTAATGCACCTATTCCTTTAACTTAATAATATAACAGCTGATTTCACCCATCATCTGTAATACGCAAACAAAACCTAGCGTAGATTATACCTACTTTGGGGTTTTGGGGTTATGTTTACAACTTCAATCAATAATATAGCCTATAATATTAATAACTTCTAAATCATTTGATCTATCAATATAAAATAAAAGACAATTAAAATATAAGATTTATATCCTTCTTTAACTATATATAATAATAGACATAAACACAAAATCTTAACAAATATTCCTACAGTTGTATAGTCCTTATAATTGTACACATTTACCAAGTTAAAAATCCCAGTCTGCATAGTTAGGTAGGCCTAGATAAAGTGTGTTGTTTAAATAGTATTTTGTATAAATGATGTATTTCTGATGTGTATGTAATTAATCAGCCTGTTATTTTTCACGGGAATTTAATAGTAGATATTATATAAAAAAAAAAACTTTTGAATTAATTACATTGTAAATAAATTATTAATAGACAAAATATATATTTCTTGTTGATGTACATGGTTTTCCTTTCAAAATACATCGTGAGAACTCAACAGAGCCAATTTGCGAAAAATGAAGTTTTCAACTTTTTGGATTTTTAAGCATTGTGGGAAAACTGTTAGACCTACATACGTAGTTTTTTGCTTAAATTAAAGCTAATAACCTGCACTACAACATCTTCCCCTATGATTTACTCCTTAAAATAAGTATTTTCCTCGATTTCGGAGTCAAGAGTTGACCAAATCTTAAAATTGAACTGTTTTGGACAAAATAGCCAATTTTGGAGGGCTGTATTGGTTCTGGTATCTGAGCTACGGAGCTGGTTCTGGTCTCAAATTGCAGCAAATTTAATCTTCTTTAAAAACGTAAATAACATTTTTTATGAAAAAACATAGTTTAGGAGATATAGTGTAAAAACTGAAAAAAGTGCGAATATTTCGTGGTTTTTCGCGTGCTACGAAGTTAGCACAGGTCTTTTGAAGCTGCAAACTTGGATATACACTACTGGTAGTGGTCCTAACAACATATTAAAAAATCAGAACTAGCCGTTAGTTTGCGATTTTAATGTACTGTATGACTGGCCTAGATGCCTAGTTAAATAATTTAAAAAATAATACCAAATTGACCTGCTTATTTAAACTGACAAATACATTAACTTTTTTTGCTGCAAATGGTAGCTTGTTACATAAACAAAACTGCTTTTAACGACCTACTAGATCTGATGGGGACGTATTGAGAAAAATAATTTTGGAAACAACTTATTTTTATGTATATACGCCCATTATGCAAACACTATTTTTTAATATAGAAAGAAGTGACGCGTGTTTAAACTAAACAAAAAATAAATAAATGTAAAACCAATTTAATTAAGCTATATATGTAATTATACTTTAAGTAAATGATATTTAATTACAGTGCTAATTATTTTAATTATTTACGGTTTTGAACCCAAATAAATACTTACGCTACGCCATGGAAATTGTTTTTAAACAATAGTCTACATATTATCAATAAGCAATTTAAACCTCGCCACGTGTATTCAATTGGTTTCAAATAATAGATGAGATAACGTGCTTTTTGTTTTCAAATAACGCTTGTGCCAGGAATACATTCCATTGTTACAAACCAATAGATCAACAATTGGTTCCGGATTTCGAAAAATCGATTATAGAGCAAATAATTGGTGACTGGACATTAGACCACATGGACATTCGACCACAGCGGACATTCGGCCACACTTTTGGGGCAACTACCTGGGTTGGGTCAGCTAGGGATGTGTAAATATTTCTCGCCGGACAATCCACCACTACTTTAAAGGTTGGAAGATATTAAATGGGTTGGTTAGTTTAGGTTAGGTTTGGTTAGGTTAGGTTAAGTTTAGTTTAATTTCATTAATACTTTAGAAAATAACAATAAAAGAGAATAACATAATATTGGTAAACTGCAATAACAATTTTCTAGTCATAAAATGGATTCATAGCTTAAAACCAGGAACCAAACCTAAGGCTTAAATGATACGAATTACTTATTAGGTTGTGATGTTTTGCTTACAAACATACCCGTAAATGAGATTTACATGTGATATAATAAACTAATTTGGCAAAACTTATTATGAGGATGGGACGGAATAGTGTAGTTAGTCTTGAAGTAGGCTAGTGTAGTAGTAGCGGATGCACCAGCCCTTGGGCCTACGATCATCCCCTTTAATATCTTCCAATCCCCCTCCCCCACCCTTCCTTAAAAATGTGGTGGATTGTCCGGCGAGTAATATTTACATATCCCTAACTGACCCAACCCAGGTAGTTGTCCTAAAAGTGTAGTCGAATGTCGGCATATTTTCATATGTGGTTGAATGTCCATGTGGTCTAATGTCCAGTAACCCAAATAATTATTGTCTTACTTATCTAGCCCAGTCAATAAAGGGAAAAAATAGGCCTTAGTGGGAAGTAATTAGTGAAAAGCTGAAATTTTGTCAGATGTTACAATAGTATAAGAGGAGTATTTACACAAAAGTCCCCGCCCCTCCCCCTCTTGCTTCCCCCCCTCCCCCCTTAAAGTTCACTTTTGAAAGATTTTTTATTTTGTCAATATCTAAGAGATAAAAAGCAATAGAGTCATTTTTATTTCGTTATTGTAATCCTTATAATATTCTCTATCAAAAGTGTTCTTTGCGTTTAAGCTATAAAACAATTATTTACCGTGTATTTTTAAATTTAATGTTAAAATTTTAACTTTTCTATTACTATAATTACATGTTTAGCTATTTTTTATTAATATGAGACAAGTTATGAAAAAATGGCACAAATAAAACATTTAGGGCATTTTTCAATCTTTAAAATGATATAAGTTTTATAAATGTTAAGTGCAGCCAGTTGACATAATCGGACTGACAAAGGGAGACGGCGCGGGGCGCACGAGTCCTCGAGGGCCGGATCAGCTCGTTGGCATATCAGCGGTCATTCTGCAGTAGATGCCTATTGTTTGGACTTTTATTTGAGTAGCTGGTCTAATTATAGGTATTACAATGGTTAAATAGACGTAAACATTTATTTTATTTTTTTATTATTTATTTATTTTCTGGTGTTTATTATTGCAGTGATAAACACACAATATGATTTCTTTTAGCCAAGCCAATAAAGGGGAAAAATAGGCCTTATTATTTTACTTATTTATGATTCCTTACCGAGTTTTTACAAGGTAACCCTATTGTATTGTTTACTTTAGAAATAAATTAGTTTCATATTCATAATTTATCTGATTTCGTATCATATTAAAAACAACAGTATATTTAAAACGCATATACTTAAAATATTTTAAAACTTTACAATAAGTGTTTAATTTTATAATTTTCTTTCTAAATTTGAAAAACTTTTTTACGAAAGTCATTATTATAAATAACTGAACAATGGATGATTCAGATTTGATTTGCTTAATTTGCGGTAACGAACTTATCAAGGATATTGTAGTTGTAAAAAATGGAATTGACGCTATTTACGAAGTTAGTAATAAAAGAAAAGATAGTTTACATAAAAAACTACAAGGAAAGAGTACTATCAAACTACACAAGTTATGTAGGCAACAATACACAAGACCTTCGAGTATTCAAGCAGCTATTAAGAAACTAAAGGAACAAAACAATAAACCTAGTACGTCAACCACTGGAGTTACTCGTAGAACCCATCATGGTACGTTTGATTTTAAGATGTGCTGTTTTATTTGTGGAAAATTAGCAAATCATAACTCTAAAACTCCATCTCAGTATAGAAAAGCATTTCACGAAGTAACAACAATAGAATTTAAAGACAGTTTTTTACAAAAAAGCAACGTTAGAAGTGATGTACGGGGCGAAACTGTAAAAGCCCGACTTTTAAGTGCAATCGATTTGGTAGCAGCAGAAGCGCGTTATCACAGACATTGCTATTCAGAATTTATGAAATCTAAGCCGGTTGAAACACAAAAAGGTAGGCCGAAAACAAAATTAACTTCTACCTTTATTAAAGTATGCAATTACATATAAAACAATGATGAGTGCCAATAAACGATAAAAGAAGTTCAGGACATTTTCAAAACTTTATCCAATGAAGATGAGGTTTATTCTAACAAGCATTTAAGAAATCTCCTTCAAGAACATTTTAAAGAAAGATTAACAATGACAAAATTTTCTGGGAAAAAAAGTGTTTTTTGTCTTACTGACAATGTGCATAAAATTATGGACCAATGGTATAAAAATAGGGTTGTTGATGAAGAAGAAGAGAGAAAGAGGATTGTTTTGGCGGCGGCCTCGATTATAAGAGAAGACATACAAAGGAAAGCTATGATTTCAGTTCGTATCCAGATTTAGAAGCAATTAAATCCGGTGGAGAAAATCTCATTCCAGAGACTCTTAAAATAATTACATCACATGCTACAAAGAAGAAAAGCTTATCCGAATCACAGCAAGTTGATAAGAAATGCCTTGTTATACATCATGCAATAGTATCTGCAGTAAGGCCTAGGTCATTTCTTTCACCTATACAGACAAGTCTTGCTTTATCTTTACATCGACTATACGGATCCAGACACTTAATAAACATGTTGTCCTCAATGGGAGTGTGCGCGTCATACAATGAAGCTACAACCTACATGACTTCACTAATCAGCGCTGGCTCTCCAGTTATTGAATCAGATGGATTTCTTCAACATGTTTTTGACAATGCTGACGTGAATGTACGAACGTTAGATGGGCTAGACACTTTTCATGCTATGGGAGGGATTCAGTGCATCACACCAGGTTCTTGTGTCAAAACTGAAACCACAGTGAAAAGGATTGCAATTGGATCTTTTCGTAACACTAAAACTATTCGGGAGTACGCATATCCAATGAAAAGAAGACATGCTGGTCTGTCTAACATTATCATCGAAGACTTAAATCAACTTCAAGAAGTAAGATGTCTATCAAGTTTGCCTTCACAATATTAGCATCCCCTCAACTTTGTTTGGCTTTCCGATATACAATCACAGCCTGGGTGGAGTGGATTTATGACTAACCTGACGACAAATTCAGAAGACTGTCAAACAACATACATTATAGCAGTACCATTTATTAATTTAGATCCCAGCAATATTTCAACAATCTTCACAGCAATGCATTTTGCAGCTGATTGATGTCTTATATGGGAGCTGTTGGAAAAATTATGGAAGGGAGTGGTCTTGAAAACCTCTGGAGCACAGTATACGGAAAAGCTACGGTAAGTCATATGATGAATGGGCACGCGTACAACAGATGTCTTCGTGCATTTACACTTACAACGAGCCATTTTTTCATAACTTGTCTCATATTAATAAAAAATAGCTAAACATGTAATTATTGTAATAGAAAAGTTAAAAT
>JAGFPH010003940.1:49509-73132 GCA_018207615.1 Philaenus spumarius | reverse complement strand
CTCCATTATCGAGACCTATTTCAGAGTACTGAAATAGGTCTCGATAATGGAGGAACTCCGAAACGCGTCGACAAACTTTAGTGAAAGTGTTACGTTAGGATTGGCAGAAAATTGTACTAAAACTTATACTTAGATTAAATTAATAATAAGTATAAGTAATGTAATTAATAATGTATAAGTAAATTCTTAGACATTTTGTAAAGATATGGCAGAATTCATATCAGTCTATTTAAGTAAATTCGGATATTCATTCCAGAGTACCTCTTGAAGAAATTGATGTGGAAATCTGTTAGTAAAGAATTAGTGAATTTAAAAATCACAATGTGCTTACCTGTGAACAACTTGTATAATGAACTGTTTCTTAATTACTCAACAGAAACAAAACACGTTAAACTTGAATGCAATATCACAGATAGGTGCTTGTAAATGTATCTACGATTTAAATATACTAATTATTATCCCAATTTGTGTTATTAATGTGTTACTGTATATTTAAAATAAATTAGTAATATAAACACAAAGACCATTATAGTAGTCGATTAGCAACTATTTTCATCTTTTTTATGAAACAATGTTGTTTACCGCCGAACCAAGTGGTAGACAAGTAAAAGATTATCTTGATGGTAACAAGGTAATTGTTAAACCTACACAATGTGTTTGGTTTTTGTTTATTTTTATTACTACTAAATGTTTCTGCTGTAATTTAATAATAACAGGTAAACAATATTTTTACATGGCTAAGTAAAGACAAAATTATATATTATTTAATTAAATAATTACTGTGTTTTTAATGTAACTTATTTACTACAAAAAATGTATAAAAAAATATTATTAAAATTAATAATAATAAAACTATTATTTCGTGGCTTGGAAAACTAATGTTTTGTTGCTATTATTATGATGTAGATGAATGTTCTTCCTGTATGTACTACGTATTTGTTTGCTACAGGCATCGCAAGAGTTGCTGAGATTTGTAACATTGAGCGTAGAAGGTCTTATGTGAGTTTTGTCCTATAGAGAACGCTTGGTTTGGTTTATATTGTTGAATGTGAGATTACATATTATGGAAACTTTTGCTTTGAAAGTTTACTCTACAAAAAAAATACACAATTTTACTGAGTAGTTGGAAAGAATAAAAAGAAATAATTAACGCATAACGTTACTAAATGTAAATAATGTTGTACTTGGTCATTTGGTAGGATTGCACTTTAATGTATACAAATCTTCCTTGTGACATTTCCAACATTCCATAATACTTCCAGTTGTGAAACCGTTAAAATAATACCCATAACGACGCTTATAGAGTAGGCAAGTTTGAGGTATAATTTACATCCGTTTTCATTTCAATAGAACAATTAATTGTCTTTCTGTTTGTTAATGTAATAAACATTTACATTTAAAAACGTAAAATTATAAAGTTTAATAAAATATGTATTCAATATTTTATAGTAAAACTGAGATATGTTATTCACAGTTAAAAAACATTACTTTAAATTTGTACAATGTCGTCTATAAAGTGTGATGTCACAGTCAAAACAAGTTATTCATAAAGTAGAACCTCGGTCCCCACCCAAGTCTCAATAATCAATACAGTAAAGTTTACAAGAGGTCAAATGACAGAATTGTATTGTGTATTGTGAAAAGTAATTGAGACGAGTTAAAAGTTCTTAAACCTAAATAGTTTGTTTCAGGCTATTTCTATGCCGTTCTCTGTTTTAATTATAGTATTTTACAATAATAATAGTTGTATTTTTTAAAAATAGTTAACCCCATTAAAAAATACATAGAATAATTTGTCAAGTGTAAATCAAGCGTTGGCTTTATTTCCGGCAGAATGTTTTTACCTAGTCTCATGTCTTATGTGGTCTTACTCTTCGCAGGAAGCAACAAAGTGCAGTGAAGTTTCTTCCTGTTTGCATCGACCGCAGTTGGAAAAGTCGTTCTTGCTTCTACACATTTAGTATCCTGTAACCTATCATTATTTTGCATTATCCGTCAAATTTTCCTTCCAAAATTATAAGTAGTTTCTTCCAATATAATCTTAGATTCACTATATCCTCTCTCAACTTATTTAGTGGCGAATTTAGTTACGTATAAAAATTGTACCTTTCACACCTTAAGATAAAACAAAATATATATATCATCCTGCCTTTGCTTGCATATCCACTTCTTCGTTGCCTTGGTTTTCCCAGTTTACAAGAACTATTCATTATACCGTTTACATAAAAAGCTTGAAATTGTAACTTTATACACCAGTTATTAAAATAATCCATCTTTACCAAGTTTGGTTTTAATAAAATCATTAATTTGTGAATTTCCTAAAAGAAAATACTTATTTAAATTTAATTCTAGTCTTTTGTGATCATTTTCATTATAAGTCCAATTCAATATTTATAATTAGGTAGGCTATTTATTTATCGATTCTAAATTCAATTCCATACTCAATAATACTAGTTATGTCTTTGTTTTAAGACTTCTTTTGGAGGAATGTTGGAAGTTACTTTTCAGTCGTTATTAGCTTTCTAATATTGGTTACTTTAATTCTTTAGGTATTGATTTCAAAAATATTAATACGACCAAAAATGTTGTTTTCCTACAACACAATTAATATTAAACCAAAGTGAATGATGTATTTGCAGACAAATTTTCTCGCTTCAATTAATTGATAATAATTCATAGATAACAAAAAAATATATTTTTAACAAGAAAGGTATCGTTAAATAATATTGTGTTATGACTACCATGAGTGTCAGTTATGTTTTATTTTATCAAATTCGGTAAAATAGTTTCTTACAAAATGTACATATGAATTTTTATCTAGATGAGATGAGGGCTTTAAAACGTTTTATTTAGTTAAATTGTGGTTTCGTTAAAAAACTAATGAAAACCTTATACTACGTGGTAAAGATAAGAAAAACTTCAAACAACTAATATGATCAACAGAAATATAAACCAACTTTTAAACTAAATGTTTTTTTGTTTAAATGAAAATAATAAGAGTTGTCATACTACATATCGGATATTAATGCAGTATACTAATGTTTCTGGAGTAAGATAAATGCTCTAATTTTAAGATACTGTAATCATAATAAACATACAATCTATTTCGTTGAGTAGTAGCTTACAAACCCAACATTTCTCTATATTTTGGAGTGGTTTAAATGATTTACCAGTGTTTTTAAAGCATTGAAAGTCAAGAAGCTTTCATGCATTTTAAAATATTAACATTCTAAAGCATGTACATTATTAAGAAACAGTATATGATTTATGTATGAGCAATGAAACTGAAAATAGTTAGTTACTTTCTTGCTTACTACTCTCGATAATGAGTATAATTAAAATTCGGTATTGATTGAAGTGACAACATAAGTAATTGAAAGCAAATTAATTAAAATCAGACTTAAGGAGTTTTTGTTTCTAATTAATGTGTATTTGATTGCTAAGTTTTTTTTTTTTTCAGCAATTCTTTTAAAGAGATTTGCTGCCGACATTCTCCCATCCACTTTTTGACGTTGGAAAATGAGAAGTTGACACAAAAGTAGAGAACATATTAATCCATTTTATGTACGAAATGACTTAGCAGACAGATTACAAATTTGCCTGGCTTGTTAAGAGCTGAAGAAGGAGGAGTATAGTATTATAGATGTAAACAGTTTTTAATCAGGAGTGGTTTTAGCAGTAAGAGTGACCATAACGTATTTCCCCTATTTCCCAAAAAAGAAAAACAAAACGTCACATAATAGACTAAGTGTAATAGCCAGTCAACGCCATTCTACTGAAGGAAAATGTGTATTATAAAGTGCAATACCTTTTATTTTCCTTCAGTGAATTACTTTTGTAAAACTTATTTAAATCTTTTGACTCGTTTCGAGATATTTATCTCATCTTCAGAAAATCCCTCTATGCATGGAGGTCGTCAACGCATTAATTACTCAAACACATAACACAAAACACATTTAAAAAACGCAGTGTTTTTTTAGACCCCTTATCTGAAAAAAATTTAATTATGTTTTGTGCTACACCCGATTACAAATTTTCTGACACGTTTCCCTGCGTCAGTCTCAATTATTAAAGGTTTTACTTAAGAACACCATCTAAACACTTCTCCCTTAAACTTCTTCCTTGGACTAGTCTAAACTATTTTGTTTTATCCATATTATTAACGCCTTTAAAAATATACTCTCTATGGAAATGCAAGATAAAAACGTTAAATTAAACAACCTATAGAAAATACAATGCTGTAATGGAAATATATTAGTTCCCTTTACTTGATTGTTATCTCTTTCTAATAATATATGGGCAGAGACACTACATCAATACTCATCTGTCGTACCCTAATGATTTTACTCCTTAGATAAGGTTAAGCCAAGGGAATTTATGTACGAAAATGTTTACGGAATTACATAGTAAAATAAAACAACAATAGCTACTTAAGATGCATTTTGTAGAAAAGTAGGTATTCTTATATGTACTTTATAGTGATTTTAAACAATGTATTATGGTTATCTTTTACATAACTATACTATTCTATACATAGAGGATTGCAGTCATTTTGTATTGCCAATTTCGAATATTTCTTATTTTCTATATCTGAAGGCATAGGTTAACAAACATTTATAACACTTTTTTAAATTAAGTCCTATATAATGTTCTCAAAGTTTTGTTCGAATTTAATTCAAACCTTAAATTCGTACCTATTTAACTTCAAATTGGATGGTTTAAATCTAATAATGCAGTTATACATAGTAGTGATTGAGGAAATATATTCTACAGTTTAAAAAAAAATTGCTATAGGTTAGTAATGCAAAAAATGGCACGCAAACCTATAGCACCAAGCAATTAAGTTTAGTTTTTACAAGAACAAAGCTGTTCGGTTCGTTAATGCAATACAATTACAATCTAATTAATATACTAGCTTTGTTTCAGTAAGTTCATTATTTGCCAAAAGCTATTAAATAGGCCTAAAAAAATGGTGTAACTTTAGGTTGAGGTGAAAACTAGAAAAACAAGTGTTTCTACTGCGAATGATTGAAGCGTATGATCGGATTGAAATTCGCTCAACTTACGTAATAGGTTCTGCTGCGTGATCGAATTATTTTTTTAGTTCAATTGATTTCCTATTGTTTCCAGATTGCGCAAAGTCGAATGTGGGTTATAGATTTAATGTTTTCATCTTTATACGAGAGTAAAATCTGCTTTTAAAAGAATACTGGATTAAAAAATAAGAGGAACGAGAGGACAGTTACAAAAATATATGAACGACTTCGTGCTTGTACGAAAATTATTGTCGAGCATTATTGTATATCTTTAGAGACAACTTTAGAGAATATCTAAACTTGCATATCAAACTTTTTGCTAAAGTATGTTTGAGTATTTAATGTATTTCCATTTAACCAAAAATATAAATAGCTATTTAATAATGTACATAGAATAACAATGTAATATATTTGAGATTACTAAAATGCATACACGTGTGAAACTGTAGAACAGAAATAACGAACTTGGAGAACCACCGCATTGTGCTTTAATACTGCAAGGGATAATGATGTCACAACACATCATTACACAGTTACTTCCCCAAGTGGTGATGGTGATTTTTGGTTCACTCAGTCGTTATCTTTACACTTTGGCAAACAAATTTGAAGCTCGTTACACTTTAACTCTTTGGAGCAATCACCTGCACACCATATTTCATCTATTTCTCAGATCATTTAAACAATAGCATTTATTAGCTTTTGGAGACATGGATAGCTTACATACAAATGGATGACTGTTTAGCCAGATAGGTTTATGAAACAGTTAAAACATATTCCAATAAACGGGGGATAGATAAATTGGATTTATTGTGAATCACATGATAATAATTTAAAGTTTAATAAATTTAATGGACATAAAAAAAATTTTACAAAGGTTACAAACTACCCATACATAGTTAAATGTACAAAATATTTAGCCTTATAAGAGGAACTATTCATTTGTTATAAAAAAGAAAAACATTATCTTAAATTTAATAATTTTCCAAATGAGTGTATTTTAATAGTTTATAAACTTAGTTTTTTTTTTTAACTTATTATAATACAAATGAGGGCAATATGTAAAATTAGTTTATTAAAAACATTACTATAATTAATGCGTACTACAAAATACAATAACTTGATTTATAAAACTGACAACATTTTTAAAAGACATTCTTAATCATTTTGAACAGTCCTATTTTGACTAACCAATAGTGGTTTGATACTTCAATATATTTGTTATCTTATCTTCTAAAGCGAGAGATAATTGTTTGTCTGCTAAATGGATCTGGAATCTCCGTCTAAGGATTTTTCATTTTTTCATTTTATATGGGGCTTTTGGCCACGAGAAATCGATTGGAAATGGTCACCAGTCTGGGAAAATTCGTTTTCTACGTCTTTTTATTAAATTAAAAAGTGAAATTTGTCCATTTTAAACAATACAAAGCACAGCTGATGCAAATGTTTTCAATGCCATTACAATAATCATCTGCTTTCTTTTAAACTGTGTATTTTATTAGAGGTAAGCCTAATGTTGTATCTATTTATAGTTACCATGGCAACGAATACTTCTGCTAAATAAACATACCCTTCATTTAGTTGTTTAATGTTATAGGCCTAACCTAAACGATGTTCACGGAAATTTGCAATAATAGTTATTGACGTGAGCGAACTAGGCCCTAGGCCTAAATCGATATTGAAATATTAAACTTTAATTTAGGCCTGACTTATTTCTGAGGCATAGCGTTGAGATTATGGTTAATCCTTTAAACTGTATTTTTATTACAGGTAATCCTAATGTTGTATATACCCTTTATTTAGTTGTTTAATGTTATAGGCCTAACCTCAAAACTCAATAATCCAATATTTATTATTTAAATCATAGCCCTGCTTATAATCGAGCTTTAGCTCGGTCTCCTGGTACTAAATTTTTAATAGTAACAACAAATTCTATTGATTTAAGTCTAGATTAAAAAAGTGTTTTTATCTAAACATAACATCCAATACTAAGTTTCCCTTTCCCAAGTACTATGCACTTCATCCATGGGATATCTAGTCAAATATTTGTAATCTAATGTAAACCATTCCCTACCAAGAAAGAACTATAATCCAAAAGGGTGCAGTCATTTTCGAAATTTAATCCACAGTGAATGATTATATCTCTGTAAATCAATAAGAATTTCCTGACCATATTGTCCTCCCAACTTATTCGTTCCAGGAAGTTTGAGTTAGGTGGCTCAAATATTGTAGATGTTTCCATAATGGATTAACATCTTCAAGATCCAACTGTTTCAAATTTTTTTGAAAGTATTTTTGAAGATGTTCACGATTATAGAGTTTCTAGTATTATTGACCGAGCGAAGCGAGCTCTCAGTTTTAACTCAATCGTTCGGAATTTCGTCTTTATGTCTGTGTGTCTGTCTCAAGAATACGGCCAAACGCTTGGACCGATTTTGATGATTTTTCGCATGAATGTTCCTTATTCCTAGGCCGAGCCATGTATATTACGGGTTTTCCAGTTTTCATTTTTAATCCCTAAAATGAAATAAAAATTGCGGCCGGACCGTTTCTCTCAGTGTAAGCATTTTTCCAAAGCCAGTTTGTGACTTAACCGTAAGTCGAATTTTAAAACTACAGTAATAAAAATTTGCGGGTAGCAAATAAGATTTTCAACAAAATTGTAATCTTGATTTTTTCCGTATCTCTAACGGTAAGCTCACAAAATGGACGTAAACTTCAAATTTGTCAAAAATCGTCCAAGTTTTTGTATTTCAACCATGTTTTTATACAATTATTCTAAACCAATCCAAAAGTGTTAAATAGCTTTTTTGTAGATAAAGGTTTAAAGAATTCATATATTATGCCAGTAAAAAAATTATTGAAGTAAAATTAAGATAGTTATTAGCTCAAGAAACAAGCATGTTCAGTAAAGATAGGAAAAAATTCAACTTTAGGCCTACATAAATAGTAGTAAAAATTATTGTAATTTTTTTCATAAATGTAAAAAAGTTTCGTAATTTAGTTCTAAATAGAATTGTATACAAATATTTATTAATTTCAAATTTATTATTTTGAAAACACCAGTTTTTATGTTCCTACTGCAAGACTGCTAACAAAACTAGGCCTGTTTTGAATATTAATTTAGGAACATATCCTTTGCCCAAAAATGACATATAAGAATAAGAAAGTATAGAAGATAAGAAAGTGCAGAGTTAATAAGAAATACAAAGAATTAATTAAACTGTATACTTGTAAATTATCATTTTAAATCCCATAAAAGTATTTGACTTATCTTTACTTTAATTACAAAATGAGATGAAACAAATCAAACCTCTCGGCGATAAAGGATATACAAAAAATGACTGTTGGACACCGTGGGAAGTGTTGGTACATGGGTTGAGATCACTATCACGACGTTTTAACATCGTTTATTTTCATTATTTATAATATTGGAATATGATATAGGATATGGAAGTTATGGAACTGTAAATACATTGTTAAGTTTTAGTTATTTAAGTATGTAAATATTTAATTCTATGTTGTCCCTCTAAAACGCGATATTTTTAGCTATCTTACGCATTATTAACCTAAATAAAACACAATGCCTCTAAAAGAAAATCTTTAGCAGTTAAAGCTCAAGAAAAAAAACAAGAACTAGAAATCCCTGAATCGCGGGAATTGCAAAATAATATTTCACTGGCTAATCCTTGTGCTTACTTCCTTACTGGCACACTATGTTTAACCTAAGCTCAAAACCACATTTGTTATTTCAACGAGCGATGTCTACTGTTCACAGAACTACTAGTATTTCTTCCAACTTCCAATTTTTCCAAAGTAAATACAGCTAACATTGTGAAAAAGCAATAGTGATGTGGAGGACCTTTTAAACAAATTTCTGAATAGTACTCTGCAGATTAAAACTTTTTTAAAGAAAGTGACAAAGTACATTAATATTTCATTTATGCACATCTTTTCATCGAGCTTACACCATGGATGCGTATAAAAAATAAACAATCAAACAACCGTCACGTCAGTTAAACAGATTGTTATAGATAGCCCATTGCATTAGGAATCACATGAACTTTTACATGAAAGATTTAAAAAAAAATTGTTTACGAAAGCATTAATTTTAAGATATTTGTATTTTTTTGCAAATAGCTTTTTATATAAGCTTTAAAATTATGTTTAAATCATTAATTTTAATGAAGAAGTAAGGGAGATATTGGCACAAAAAACATATTTGAGAAAATAATATGTGTATGATAGTCGCATGTTAGACAAATAATAGTTCTAAATAATTCCACAAATAACACAAATACTAACAAATACTGAACAAAACGTGTTAAGAAAACAGACAATATTATTTATTGATTCAGGAATAAAGTCAAAAGTTGAAAAAGGAAAACAGGTTAAGAATAAGTCTCAAGATAAATATTTACAGTTTGATGTAACAGGGTGACGTACAAAGTCATTATAAATTACTTCAGCTATGTTTAAGCTATATTTGTGTAATTTTTAAAAAGTATTTCATAAAATTTCAGTTTGTAGATTGATGTAAATGTTGCGGTTGAGCTTACTACATAAGCTAGTCATTTTTATTTAATTTTTTTCTTTAATAATAAGAGAATTTAGCGAGCTTGGATTTTAGATTAATTTAAATATTAATACAAATAATTTAAAATATCAATACTTGAAACAATAGTTTGTGTGGGCTTAAATAACACAATGCTTTTGAATGATTACTTGAAATAATAACACTTGATAAAAATAATTTCCCATTTACGAATGTCAAAAAAGAACTAACAAAATGTAACTATTAAGTTATGTTACAAACACTGGGGAACCAAGTGATATTTTCAATAAAATGTGCAACATGATACTTTTGATTTAAAATTTGTTTGATTATTTGTTTGTTAATATTCACAGAATGTTTATAAAACATGTATAAATAATTATGTTTTGAGCATTACGAGTCTCTTTTTCCATCTTTCGTTTACTAATATTATTAGCATAAACCGTCTTTAAATAACCTACGTAAAAATAAAATAAATAAATAAAAATTAATTAAATTTGAAAAAGCATATACTACCTATGTTGCTTCGTGTTTAATAGCAACATTCAAGCGGATTACTCATTAATACATTTTGTCCAATTTATTTTGTAGTTGCTTTAGTTCCTTTATAATATTACTTTATCATAAAATTTGAGTTGATGATAAAATATATTAATATTACAATATTTATCGCATTTACCTGTTACCTGTTTTGTGATCCTGTTACCCTATGTCCGCATTGTTGCATTTACATCACATCTTTACCTAAAGTACGCTGTAATATAGTTTTAAAAACGTCAAGGCTTATTTCTGATAATAATGTGAGTTTTAGAAACTCTTTTCCATATTTCGAAGAACAACTTCCTCTCCTCAGTTGTGAAAGGATGCAAATTGAGATGAAACTTAATTCAATTTGTCCTAAGCGAAGCGCCATTATATTCTTTAACTCCAAATTGTTGTGGAACACTTTAGAATAAAATCTTTCTCAACAGTCACTTTATAGTACGTCTATTTTGTAATACTTCCACCAACATTCCCACAGCTTCTGTAAAAACATAAACTAAATAAATAAACGCTATACTTTATCGTCATTCTTAATAACAAGAACTTACAATAAATATTTGTGTACTATTGTAATAAATATTTTTAAACAGCAAATGAATGGAGGAGGATGTTTTAGGGCACCCACTTAGGTTTTAGTAGTTTTCGAATTAAGTACTTGTTACAGTTGAAATTTCTAAGTTTGACTTCTAACATTTCTATCTAGTATTATTTTTAAATTTTATTTTGACTTCGAAACCATAAAATTTACTCCAAAGTTTTTATATTATAAAAACTAATAACAATATTTTTTCACAAGAAAACGATTTTTTACACGCTTTTTTTCTAAACTAATCTATAAAATATGTTTATTTTAATTTAATCTCGGGTAAGTTAGAAAAGGCCAAATCAAAAAATTAAAAATCTCTATAACGTACCTATTACCTAATACATGAGAAATATTGCCTTCATTCAAATTTAATAAATATCCTAGGAGTAGTACAAACATTTATTTCATGTTATTTTAATAACGACAGCCACCTGTTACGTGAAGAAGTAAAATAGTGAAGGAACAAGAAAGGTAAATATCTTAAATTAAATTTATAGACGTAGTATAAAATCTGTTCAAAGATATTTTATGCATTTTAAATACTATATAAAACTATTGTATTAAACAATTTGTATTACGAAAAACCATTAAATTTGCAGATAGGTTTTACCAAAAAATATGACGAAGAAAGAAATATTCATGATAGAAAAAAATTCAATATCGAGCAGTTGAAAATTATTGTAAATATTCTTGTTATTACCAAAATATTTTTTTGACACATTTTTTTGAACCAACTGAAAAATTTACTTAATATCTTCTAAAAATGCTTCCTTTTAAGTCTTAGATTATATACAATTTTTCGACATAAATCAGAAACAATTTTCTCTTCTATTTGATACATTTTTATATTACATAAACCACTTAATTCACATATTTCTTCTTTTATTTTTAATAATGTCTGTTACTGGTTAAAGGTACTTAAAACCCTTTAATTTCAATTATGATTTTAGCAACCATAAATTGATGTTAAGCCTAATAATAAATATTAACTTACCTAACATTTGTATAACTAAGGGATTAATGAACCTAATTTAAAAAGTTTTAAAATTCAATTTCTAAACAAATGACTAATGGTATGAAATATTGTGCAAACAAGGTAACTGAATTGTATTATTAACAATTAACAGCTTTTTTTCTTATTTTTATTTAAACATCTGATTTTTGTACATTTTTTAATTTATTGAAAGCATTGTTGTCGCATTCAAATAAGGCACTGTAAAGTTATATATTTTCAAGAGAAAAATGAGGCAATATAGTAAAGAAGAAAGTGGTTTGTGTGTGGAAAGTTCCTTCCGTAGTTAAGGCGAAGGTCAGATTTGATGGGCCACCCTTGTAACAACAATTTGTAAAGGTAAAGTTTTTAACACATTATCAAAAACAGGAGCCTAAAAACAAAATAATCTTAAGTTGGGTTAGAATGTTTAGAACCACAATGTAGGGGGTGAGCTACCACACTTATGGTACTAACAGCATGACAATGTTTAACTCACTGGGAACGCAGTAAAGGTAAGTTATCTTGCAAATTTTTGTTTAAACCCGAAGAATTTACAATACAAAAAAAGCACTATTCCAGTTCATTGTTTGGCAAAGTAAAATTAAAACTTTATTAGTTATCAAAAATATCAAACATTTTATTTTGCAAATGAGTAATATACAAATAAATAATATTTTTTATTAAAATTCCTAACATTTCCCTTTCAGTTTATATAAGTTGTAGAAATTAATTAAATTTATAAATATCTAATGTGTCACTACTTGTAGTACTGAAATTCTACAATTAATTAGTTTGCTTTAATCAGAAATGAATACTTGATATAAAAGAAATACAACATATTTCGTTAATAAATTAACGTATAATAGTTTAGTTTTAATAATCTCTTAATTATTACCTACTAATGTTCTATTTAATTAATTATATTACAATAATCAAAGGAATACTAATTTGTTGTCAGTTTAAGGAAAATCCTCTTATATCCGTGAGTTAAAAAGCTTTAAATATATGTACACATTTTTGTTATTTTTATTTTCTTTTATGTTTCCTAATTTATTTCAAATGCTTAAAGATTATTCATATGACATTGTTTAATAACACGTTAAGATATGTTCAAGTCATATCTACTTCAATATATTTATCATGTCTCAGTGACCAACTCTATATCTAAGTTTTATTTTTGTTTTTATTTCATTAAACAACGTACCTTATGTAAAACTACAGTATTGTCAAATAAACCTTTTCTATTTTCACATTTAAATATTCACAATTAATGAGAAAGACGTAATTAATACTTAGAACATAGTTAATTCATTTAAGAATCATGCTGGAAAAATGACGAATAGTTTTCAATATATAGTTTAAAGTCGGCTTAAAGTTCGGTTGCTTTCAATCTGAGCATTAGTTAAAAGTTTATGTTAACAAAAACAAATGTTTAATATTTTATTAAACGTCTTTGATAAATACAAGAAATGAGCTTAACTTATTTAGTTACTGTTTTCGATTGGATCATAAATAACCAGTTTTACTTCCTTATTATCCGTTTATATTTTATTTTAGTTTAGATAAGTTGAACACAAAATAAGTCAAATTAGGTTTTCACACAGAAGTTGTAATTTTTAGGTAATTTGACTTTAACAAATTAAAAATTATGCCTTTTTTATTTCAAGGATTTAACGTTGTTTTTGTAGATATATATTATAGGAGAATACAAATATATTTTGTTTTTAATGTATTCTGATCTATCATTTAATGCTTGTTCTTTTTTATCTCTTAATTACAAATAAAAAATTTAGCCTATGAAACAAAAAATGTATACTGTATGTATGCCACCGAATAAAATATATGGTTTCTTTTAAATTAAATACATACAACAAAAAATAGCTTTGATTGATTTTAATCTATATAATAAAATTGAATTGCTGTTCCTTTGTAAGCGCTACAATTGAGAACGACTGGACCAATAATAACAGTAGCAAACAATCAGTTAACATTTAGGATATACAACTCTTACTAATTACATTTGTCACAGCAAGGTGTGTTTAGGAACACGATTGTTTCTTAATCTATTCCTTAACGCTGAGGTTTAATTAGAAAAGGGTGAAATCAGATAAAAGACTTAATCAGCTAATGATACAATGCCAAGGTTATACAATCCAATGCACTGCCAGTAAATGAGAGCAGAGACTTTAACGGAAGTGTTAGGTTTATATTGTTTCTCTGAACTTGATTTGTCATTTGCTAACTATTAATTACTTTACTATGATTAATTAATTATATTTTTTACGATATCTGTGTAGATTGAATTCATGATAAAATATCACACGAGAAAACTAATATAAATTGCTGAATTCAAACCTAAGATAGTGGCAAATACCTATGACCTATTAGGAACTCTGTTATATAAAACATATTTCTATAAAACAATTGTTTCGGTAATTTAAATACAAATATAGGGACATCTGAGTATACAAGAAGGTTAGTGCATAGTTTACATGCATGGGATGAGCTAAATCCTTATTTCAAGGATTGTCTCGGAAATATATTATTATACTATTACCATTGATTATAAGGCTACACTATTATGTTGAAAGTTACAAATAATAATAAAATATTACATAACTCGCTTTTATTAAGACTTAATACAAAGAAAATATTTAATTTCTTGCTAAGTAGTTTTACATAAAACTAGGACGAAGATATCTGACAAAGAAATTAAAACAGAAACAATTTTTAAAGAAAATTTGTACAATAAATATGGCTTTAATATTTTTATAATTTCTAAATTTACCATGATTAAAAATATCACAACTATTCCAAGAGGCAGTTCACAACTATTCATAAAATAGAACATATTGAAAAGTGTCCTTTTGCCCCTTAATTGCTGAATTGAACCATAATTTGTTTTCGAATGTTTATTTGAATTTTCAAATTTAATATTTAGACTTAATTATGTTTTTTTAAGTAGAAAGTAAAATTATTTTACAAACAATTAATTCCTAGTTTTTGGGCTCCGTATTAAAAATTAAAGATACTGATCACTATACAGAACCACATACAGTCTAACTTTCTGAATTTTGCCTGGAGATTGTAAGTGTTGAATTACACACAGATATAAAAAAAAATACAAAATCATAAATATTATATTTTTTTGTGGGCTATATTGGAGACCAAATAGAGTCAATACTGTTTAAGTTTATTGAGTAATATACACATAAAACGGTTTAAAATAAGCAGTTTTAACTTAAATTTATTACAATAAAATTATAGCTTTATTAATTTGTAATTTTAAAAAAATGTATATTTATTTGACCCATTTATTATCTCCGGCCATAGAGCTCAACAAAATCAAAAGATATAATATGAATTCTAACTTTAAAAGAATAAACGTTATCTGAGTCATATTTCATTAAATTCAAGGTCATTACAAATAGAGTTTTTTCAGATGGGTAAAAATCTCTGATCTCGCGTGATCGTCAGATATTATTCGTCATCGCCTCTGTGTTTACAAAAGAGAGATAGCACTAAATAACTCAATTCCAGCACAGTCCACGGTAGCATAGTGGTCAGTTTCCCCTGCTGTCACGCGGGAGATCGGGGTTCGATTCCCCGCCGGGGAGGAATTTTTTTTTTTATAAAACAAAAATAAAATATTGTTTTACTACAGTTAATAATTTCGTAAATGTTAAATTAGATTGTGTAAAAATCTCACTTTTCTCCTCAGTCTCTAATATTATCTAAAACCTTTGTACTAAACTTAATGTATATATTTGTAATATCCTAGTATTGATTTTTGAGTAAAGCAAACAAAGCGCCACACTTTTGCAGTTTGTACTGTTATCCAATCCCCTATAGAGTGATACGATCCACCCCTTCAGTAAGGGATTTATAACCTTGCTACCCTCTCCCTTATACCGCAATTATTTAGACATTTAGAAGCAACTTTATGGCGGATTGGCGGGATTTGCTTGTTGGCGTTATGTTAACAGTTTGTCTTAACCTTTACATTGTAACCCTCATTTAAACGGTAACATATTCTAAAGTGTTAGTTTATTACGTTTAAGAAATCATCATCCATTTTCGCTCCTAAAATCTTTAAAAATAATTGTACTGTACACCTTAAAATAGCCTAGAGTCAATACATAATTGACTATTAACGACAAATTCAATGATTCATTCAACAAATGGTTTGCAATCATTTGTATAATGTTTAAGTTAAATAATAACGTACAATTTTATAACATTAGGAAACCTGTCCATTAAAAAAAAATATATTTATACAAAATTCAACAAAATATATAGTTTATTTATTATTTTTCTAAGCTTACAATATAACAGGTTTATTGTCAAACTATTTGACGTTACTAAAAGTATGTTTTATTATTTTTATAAGCTTATAACCCAGTCAATTCATTCTGACTGCATTGCATTTTCATGAAGCTTGAAATTATTTGTTTTCGTAGTTACCATTAAAATAGTACGGTGTGATAAATGTGTTCGGTATATCTGTGTAATAAGATTGTGCTGCTATCTGTTGACAACGTTTTAAAACTATTTTAGCGTGTTTGATGTGTTTACATCTCAAAACTCAAAATTCCTTGATGGCTTTACCAATGAATACAGAAACTATTCATGGTTTGTTCAGGGTTGTTATCTCATTTTCACCCTTAAGAAGCACGTGAAAAAAGGAAATATGGTTTACATTTTATAAATGTCTTGTAAGAAATAAATGTACCAATTTCCAGTTATCTAGCTTTATGGGAAGTATAATAATTATTTAATATTATTTTAGGGGTTGTTGTTACATTTTCACCCCTTAGCAGCACACTGAAAAATACAAATATGGTTTACTTTTATATATATCTTGTAAGAAATGAATGTCCAATTTCCAGCTCTCTAGCTTTATGGGAAGTATAATAATTAATTTGTATTTATTTTAGGGGTTGTTATCTCATTTTCACCCCTAAGAAGCACGTGAATAAAAGGAAATATGGTTCACATTGTATAAATGTATTGTAAGAAATAATTTACCAATTTCCAGTTCTCTAGCTTTATTGGAAGAATAATAATTATTTCGTATTGTTTTAGGGGTTGTTGTTACATTTTCACCCCTTAGCAGCACACAGAAAAATACAAATATGGTTTACTTTTTATATATATCTTTTAAGAAATATATGTACCAATTTCCAGCTCTCTAGCTTTATGGGAAGTATAATAATTAATTTGTATTGTTTCAGGGGTTGTTATTACAATTTCACCCCTTAGCAGCACAGTGTAAAATGCAAATATAGTTTACATTTTATATGTCCCTTGTAAGAAATAAATGTACCAAATTCCATCTTTCCAGTCTTAATGGATGTATAATAATAAATATTTATTGTTTTAGGGGTTGTTTCAACCCTTAAATCAAAATGATTTATAGCCTATGTCTCATTCCAGGTCATGATCTATATGTGTGCCAAATTTCATTCAAATCCATCCAGTAACATTCAGTCAAACAAACAAACAAACATACAAACTTTCACATTTATAATATTAGCCTAGTAGGATTCAGATAACTCATCAATAATGTAAATACTCTTCAACAGAATAAAAACTTTTTAAAGAGATAATTTATAACTTGTTTTTAAAATTATATTTTATTAATTACAAAAAACAATTTATTAAAGTTTTATTCTCATGTATGATGGTGTATTTTCAAAATTATTATTATAATATGTTGACAGTACTTTTACCAATATTCTGTTAATTTTCATTTGCATTTTGAAAATAATGTTGTGATTAATGTTTTATGGGTAGTTATACATTAATTTATTAGCCGGAAAATTCAAATTATATTATATATACTTAAAATATTATAGCTACAAACAAATGGAAACTCGTTGCCTTGGACAAGGAAGAGAGAAATTGTGTATTTCCCTAGTAGCAGCTGGGCCAACGCGTTCATTCTCTCTGAGTGCCATTCTCTGTCTCTCTCTAGCACAGGCACGGCGGCGACAGTGGCGCTTCCGCTACCTAGTGAACGCCGTGGCAACCTCGTCGAATTCAAATAAAACTGGGCTGACTTTTTTAACATGGGGATTGCGCTTCTTATAGTTTCTGTATTCATTGGCTTTACTCAGTTGTATGTGGTGGGGTTTACTGATGTGATATGCTAAACTCGTTACCAGTTTGCTATAGCATGTAATTCAGTTTGATTATTGATGTTAATAAAATAACATGAAAAGCAATGGAGTTTTTTAGAAATGTGATTTGTTGTGTCCATAATGTTTTATCAGTCGATAATATATAAGTAAAAAATAATTCAGAGTTTACAATTTATAAGTAACACAGTTTAAAATTCTCATAAATACTGATTTAAATTAATCTTAAATATACAAAACAAAGGTAAATTATTCATAAAATAATAGTGTGAAAGAAGATAATATGCATCATTTAGTCTACTAATAAAAACAAATTATAGCAAAATGGACAAAATTATATAAATTAATAGCATTTGGTTGATTTTTTTCAAAAAGTTGTTTATTTCTTCAATTAATTTTACCTGGAAAGTTTCAAAAACCTTTCAGACAAAACTGGAAAAAAAACATTTTGAAACCATCATTAAAATATTATTATAAACAGGTATTTGAAAACGTATAACGACTAGGATGTTTAAGATACTTGATGCGAATAGCAAACTACGTATTAATGGCATAACCTATTAGCACATTTGAGCACACGGAATATTAATCAATTGTTTTATTTATTTCTAAAGATACAGTGTTTAACAATAGCACAACTTAAAATAAAGGAATATTTTTTATAATAAACATTTTATATAATTTAGAATGTATGGAAAGATTAGTAACGATCACAAAACAATGTATATTCTTAGCATATGGTGACATTTTGATATTTATTATGATTTGATCCATAATTTGTATACATACTTTTATTTGAGTTTTCAATTTGAATAGTTTCATTTAACCAACATTATTTCAATTAGGAGGATGATAGTAATTATTTAATATTTTCAAAATGTTTAGTTCGAACTTTTCCTGATAAGTAAACAAAAAATGGAAGAAACTAAGCACTAAAACGAATAAATCTGTAGTGTAAATGCCTAATTTCACACAGATAAAAGAATCAAAATTTGTAAAAGTAATTTAGGATTGGAAAAAATGGGAGACCAAAGCACTAAAAACGGTTAAGGTTATTGAGAGATGAAAGGTTATAAAATTAAGAGTTAAAATACACACCTGATGTGCAATAAAATTAAAGCGTTAAATTTGTTTACAAATCTTTATAATATTTGTTCCCTTTACTATCTCGAAACATATTTTGCTTAACAAAATAGAAAAGAAAAAGAATATCTTTTTAACGCAAAGAGAGACAATTTTTAATATTCCATTTCTTAGAAAGTTTTATCGCATACCATTCTGTCTTGGCGTACTTTAATTAACATTCTTAAACAACCAGGTCTTTATACGTAATCACACAAATAATGTATGTATAAAAACTATCAGCCACATTACGTTATGGTTAATTACTTTTATTGCAGTAAATGTTTTCGTAGATGTTTGCTTGTATGGTGCCAGAATATAAATACTTTGGTCTGCTGCCTAATCTCTAACAATATATTTATAAATATTGATTCTAGGTTAAAGTAAAGAAAGATTCTAGGTTCCACACTCTTGCAGTTTTGCATTGTTATCCAATCCTTCTTGTTAGAGAGATAAGAACTATTACCTTCAGAAAGGGATTTATAACCTTGCAACCCTCTCCCTACTTTAGGGCGAAGCAGGAAGATTTGCTTGTTGACGTTATGTTTACAATTTTAAGGTAAACATTTTGTTAATCACGCCTTCATAAACTATAACATATTATTCCAAGTTTTTATGTTAATATTATTCTAAGGAACTATCATGTATTTTGACTAATGTTTAGTACTAATATTAAAATAACTTAACATAATGATGCTGTTATGTATCATTTCCGTTTGGCTCAAAAGTTAAATAATTTATTTAGTGTCAAACTACTAAAAGCATTGTTTATTGTGAATGTGTAGGATACAACAAGTTAAATTTTAGAAACCTAAAAATTTTGGCAAAATTCTGGAATCATATAATTCCTATTAATAATGAAAACAGTTATATTATATTTTGGTTTACGCTAGTGTTATAAAATGTTGTAAGAATTACCAAGAAATTATATTTTTAGTCTATAATACTTTGTGGTAAAGGACGGAACTATTTGATCTTTTTGAAATCTTCAAAAAATAAGTTTATTGGGATATTTAGTTTGACAAATTTCAAGTAAAAAAAGTATTTATTTTCGTAAAATCGTGATGTAAGATGCATTATGTGTATGGAATACGATAACTTAATATATTATTTATTTATTTTCTAACATATAATAACTAACAAATCATAAATACTCCACTCAAATATACTTTTAACATAACCGTTTTATTTAAATTGCAATATTTTTTAAAGTTAATGTATTGTACAATTTTTTAGTTTTAAGTATATGCCAAAGTAGTTAAAAGAATAAATGCATATGGACTTGTTTCAGGGGCTGTCTGTCTATTTTTGGAATAGTTGTTAAAATATATAGCTTAAACCACACATCTAGAAAATTAGTTATTTAAAAAAGAGTGTAAAATTATGTATTTTTTTTTCGGGGGGGGGGGGGGGCACGATAAATTAATATTGTTTAAGTACATTGACTGCTGGGTCGAATAAACGGTAGTACAAATAAAAGTTTAAAGTACATAACTGATTTATTAGTAAACTATTTGATTCATATTTTCATTTGGACATTTAATAAATTTTCTAAATATCTCCATTCATTATCTCAAAAAGGAGTGTGTAATACAATCTAAACATATAAAATAATGTTAAAAAAATTAAAATTTTCAATGTTGTCAAACTTCACCTTTCTCATAAATTTTACAAAGTATTTGTATTTTTTAAAGCTATATTTTTTAACATTCGTCAAAAATCTGGTCTAAATAAGAAAAAAATAAATGATCACAAAAATATTATATCAATAATCAATAATTGTTAGTAGTAGATAAATACAGAGAATGTCCAATGCCGTTTGGTTCTCTTACAAATAAAATAAGATTGTATTTTTATTTTGGTTAATTGGTTTTATAAATTACACCGTTTTTGTACATGTATAATTAATTTATCTAAACTTACGTTTTATCGTACGTTTTATCGAAGACGTTTTGTTCTCTAACGGTTTATTTTGAATATCCTAATTTTAATAAAGTTAAAGACTCAATTGAAGTTAACAAAACACCGAACATATTGCCTTCTCCCTTCCTCCGTTATTATTTAGACGTTAGCACACAGCTTTATGATGAATCCGTAATAGTTGCTTCTTGACAATATTATGACACAATTATTTAAAAATTTTGATGGTTAAGTGTATATGGTGTACATTCGTGGATATAAAATTTAACACTATACTTACAACTAAATATTTAAACAAATTTGAATCTTTAAAGGTCAGGTTATAAAATATGAATAAAGTCAACTCAAAGTCTTACGGTATTTTTTCATATTATGTAATGGTTTAGAATGCGTGTGAGTGAACCTAATCAATCCAAGCAGGTGTATGTCAAACATAATCTCGTGCAGTGGTTGTAAAATATTATAAATGCCGTTTTATGCCGAACTATGCAATACAGCCCTGGATTATAAAGAACGAACTGTTCAATAACTACCATACAAAGTAGGTTGTTCAGTTTACAAAAGGTAACGCAATGTTGTACACTGACCAACTATAACCATGTAGCTCTAAAATTTGCATGATTTTCTTTTTGTTGTTCATGTCTTTTTGTTTTTTGAGCAAATGAAGCGAGGTCTCCGTTTTAGCTCGACCGTTCGGCATTTCGTCTGTGTGTCTGTTTCACGATTACGGCCAAATTCCTGGACCGATTGTCATGTTTTTTTTTTTGCATGAGTGTTCCTTATTCCTAGGTCGAGCGATGTTTTTTTCAATTTTTTATTTTTACCCCCTTAAATAAAATAAAAATGGCGGCCGCACCGTTTCTCTCAGTGTAAGCTTTTTTCCAAAGCCAGATTGCGTCTTAACCGTAAGTCGATTTGAAAAAAGAACAACATTGAGCTATTAACAAATTTGATGATCTAAAAAATGGTTTCTTGATTGTTTTCGGTACCTCTAACGTTAAGCTCACAAAATGTCCGTAAACTTCAAACTTGTTAAAAATCGTCCTAGTTTTTGTAATTTAACCATGTTTTTATACGTTTATTCTTTAGATATCTTCATAAAACCTTATTATTTTATGGAGAGGGAGAGAGAGAGAGAGAGCGCTACCTGCTGTCTTGCTCTTTCCTGCGCTACGTCAGTGTGGCCGCTGTGACTGTGAGTTAGTTCTGGAGGGGGAGCCGAGTTAACTAGCCCGATTTACTGAGTTCTAGTACTTTACCAACTGCAACGAGCGAAGTCTGCTGTTCACAGAACTACTAGTTATGAATATATGACTACCTAAAATTGATATAAATACTTGAAAATAAGATACGATCGAAGATTACGAAACATTCCTTAAATTGGAAAAATATTTGGCAATCACTGTACACACTACATACTAAGTTTATATACAGGGTGGGTGGAAAGTCAGAGAACGGGTTAATATTTTATATATAAGGTATATTTTAAGGCATATGTGGTTGTGGAACCTACTCTATGTAAAATCCAATTCGATTAAGATATACAAACTATTTTCCGCCTTCTTAGAACCACATTTTTAATGACATTTTTTAAATAAGAATGTGTTCAAGTAATACATTATTTCAATATAGAAACTTAAGACAACATCTATAGTGAAAACCACAAATCCAATGCTCAAACCATTCTAAAGATTGGTAGTTCTTGTTTACTTTAAAACATTGTAAACAAATACTCTTATTACACAACAGTGATAAGCGTAAAATTATAAACAACAAACTGTATTACCTGTATGCATATATTTCGTATTTAGACGTTTACAAAATAAATTCTAAGAATTTCCAGACATACCAAATGCTAAGGTATTTAAGCTTTTCTATACACTTATGGAAATACTGCGAATAGAAAGCTACTAAAATATTGCTGGTACTGTTATGAGAATGCTTAACAACTATATTAACTCAATGGTTAATGATTTATTTAAACTAATTTGATGTTTTAACGTAAATAACAAGGCATGACCGAACAATAACATAATAAAACAGATTAATAAAACAAATATTATCGGAGCAATAAAACGACAGAGGGTAGAAGATAAATGAAAGAATTAATGAAAGATGAACCAAAGAAACTAGAAGAGTTCAATTCAGACGATGGGTTTTTATGGATGACATTTGTGACGACAGCACTGTAAATGAGACACACCAAGCTTATCTGAGTGTATAGTTTGATAAAAACACATATATAGGTTTGATAATATCTGTCATTTTTCTAAAAAAAACCTACATTTACCCAGAGAGTACATAATTTAAATCTCTTTATGGCCTGATTACAGGCCATAAACGAATCATTGAATTTAATGTTTTAGCAGTTTTCGCTGAAATGTGCAATTTTAAAAAGAGATTTGGAAAATAGCCAAGTATTATTTTTTCACCCCCATGACCTAAATGAAAATACTTTCAATAACTAATATACTTTCAAAATTGTATATACATTATATTCTACTTTTATTAAAAGACAATCTTCGTACTTTCCATAGGAATACAAAAATGTGTTGTATAGCTCGTTAGTTTTAGCATGGACTTTCCGATGCGCTGGCGGGAGGGAAGAATACACGGTAACTAGAATCTTAGTTCTAGTTACCGTGGAAGAATATAGACAAGTGGGGATGTCGTCCGCTGGAGAGGAAGGAACACTACGTTCTACTTATAAAATTAATCAAGTTAATACTT
>JAGFPH010003940.1:31948-43610 GCA_018207615.1 Philaenus spumarius | reverse complement strand
GTCTCTAATATTGCTGAACACGCTCTAGTGCCTGTGTGGATTGGAGGTTGTCCCTGAGGGTGGGAGCTCACCTCAACCACGTAGCTGAGGGGGTTTTATATATTTTGAATAGGGAACTAACCGGGCTTTCATATCTTAAAGTGATTAAGGGTAGTCTCAAATGTTGCTGAATACGGTCTAGTGCCTGAGGGGATTGGAGGATGTACCTGAGGGAGGGAGCTCACCACTAACGTTACCTAAAGAGAATAATCGAGTTTTCAATACTTTCCCTTACCAGAAGGGGTTTAAGGAATGTCACATTTGAAAGCCTCAGAGAGAATTTAAACATGCTCTTGAGCTTTAGGTGGATTATGTTATGTCTCCACTTTGCTCCCGTATCTGAGGGGCATTAACGCATGTCTCAAATGCATTTCACTACCGTCTCGATCATGAGGGAATTGAGCAAGACCTCAGAGTGAACATTTTCCAGTACTGATGAGAATATGAGCGCTCTTAAAGGAAGCAAAAACACTACCGCACCTGAGGGGATTGTAGGACATTTCAGATCGAACTCAATACGTTCCCTTTACTGAGAAATTTCTCAGAGGGAGTTTAACATTATCCCGTACCTGAATGGGCTTTTTGAATGTCTCATAGAGAGCTCACTACGCTCCCATTCCTAGATGGGTAGTGATAAAGTTCTCAGGACGAGCTCTTAACCCTCAGTATCCGGGGAGACCTTAGGACTAGTTGATTGACAGCCTGGGAAAGTATGACTACTGCTGCTCTTGTAGCGGGTTTTCGCCATTACCTTTACCTTTACTAAGTCTTTCCTCTTATCCTTTCTTCTTAAATATATTTGTTTTTTGCCCTAAGGTACCTATCAGCCAGTTTATTCCCTTACTGAATCAAGTTTTATTAGCGTTTGAAAAAAAAATACATAGGGATAAATCACCACTAATACTTTTAGTAGATGGGGAAGAAATTACATTAAAATAATAACAACCTATATTATTGGAAAATCGTTAAACATAAGTGTCAGGCTTGGAAGGTGTGACATTTAAAAATAATCGATATTATTGTAAAATTCGTTTACGATATGGTCGCTGGAAATAACCTACACATTTGTGTCACGTTTCAAGTTGTGTATGGGTGTCATGTAAAAATAATAAAATTTACAAAATAATTCTCATATTCTAAGTTCTGTGTTATTTAAATTGGATATTGATGTTCCGCAGATCTAATTAATATTTTATGAAGCCAAAAAAGCAAAAAGGAAGTTTTCACTTTGTTAAATATAATTAAATTATTTATTGCGACCGTAGTCAGTATTTCTTCTTTTTTTTATATAAAGAAAATAAATATTGACTATTGTGACGGTAAGACATTTTAATATATTTAGTAATAATCAATAGTAGGAATGGCGATAACAAATATGTATGATTCACTTTATAACTTGTATTATATGAATTAATAAAAAATGTCCAAACACATTATTAAAAGCAATTCTTTTTTATAGTTATAATTATAGTCATTGTTTTAAATTTGTTTTATAAATGAAGAGCATTTTTGTAATATAATATATTTCAATTCAGTGGAAAAAATAAGGCTTTATTCGCGTACACTACATAGTCGCGTTTACTGACAATATATGTATGACACTATTTAGTTAAAACATAATGTATAAATTTTTTATTGAATGTAGAATAACAGTAACTGATTTTAGTTTATTGAAAAATGTCGATTCGCAATACACAACAAAATTACATATATACAAAGTGATCACAATAGTTAGATAAGTTAAAATCTACTTTCCTGGTTTTGAATAATGTGGTATAACACAGTGACTTCAAAGTTGGAGCATAATTAATGATGCTTTGTATTAACAAGTTCATTGTTGCTGAAAGAGATCGAGTGGGACTGTGTGTGTAAGGTGGTTTTGTAATAATAAGCTGTCATGCTTTGTGTATTAATATTATCAAAGTTACTGTTACTGGAACCAATTAAATAATATAAGTACATACAATATTGTGATGTTTAATATAATATTATTATACAGGGTGGACCAGCTAAAGTGTGACAATAGCTAACTTTTAAAATACGAATCGGACAAAAATGTTTAAATAGAACATCTGCCCTTAATTTTTGATACCTTTTGGCTTGTGTATACAAAATTTTCAAAATCCGCCATTTTGAACCCAATATGGCGGCCAACTTCATTTTTTGAAACGGAAACTCCCCATTTTTATGATGGTTTTAGATTTTATGGGCAATTTTAAGACTTTTTTGTTCTTTACATTTTTTTGATAAACCTAACGGTTCTCATGCAAAATGAAGTCGAAGTTTCATTTTCTTACAGCTATCGAATAGACTTTATAAATCCTGCATGGTCTTATAAAGAATATAATTTAAAATATTAACAATTAAATAAAGTTACAGTAGAAATTATATAGGTCCAATTTTCTCACAGCTTGCAAAATCCTACTTAAAGTATTTATCTAAGTTTATTTATATAACAAGTACGTTTTATTTTCACAAGTTAATTTTTTCATAAGAGGTATTATAAAACAGGTAGGTAATTTTTAAAATGAAGAGAAAATAAAAGTAACCTAAAACTGTATATTCTAAAGTGCCATCAACATATGGTTATGTAAGTGTAAGTAGTTGTTGCATTTTTCAAATATTGCTGCGGATTTTATAATATACTTGATATTTAGGAAGCATTTTTGTTTAGTTGATTATTATACAATTAAAACTGTATATTCTAAAGTGCTATCAACATATTGTTATGCAAATGTAGTTGTTGCATTTTTCAAATATTGCTGTGGATTTTATAATGTACTTGATATTTAGGAAGCATTTTTGTTTAGTTGATTATTATACGGTTAGTTGTTTACGGTTGATAAAGCGTTTGACTCCGTTGACAGGGAGAAACTTCTTCGCAAATTGAAATTAATCGGTTGTAGAAGAAAGTCTTACTCGTGGTTTGAAATCTACCTGTCCAATAGGAAGCAGATTGTTTCTATATGTGGGGTAAACAGTGATAGTTGTTCTGTTAACTATGGGGTGGTTCAGGGAAGTACTCTGGGGCCGATTTAGTTCTTGATTTATATAAACAATTTGAACAAATTAAATATTGAGGGCAAATTCTTTCTTTTTGCTGATGATACGGCTATATTATTTGAAGGGGAAACTTGGGAAGAAGTACAGGGAAAGGCATTGAGGGATTTGGCTTAAGTAAAAAAGTGGTTTGACCAAAACGTGTTAACTCTTAATGTTTCTAAAACTAAATTTCTGCCGATTTCACTGAGAGCTTGCACTGATCTAAATCTAAATTCTTTAAAACTACATTCTTGTGGTGATTATCTCAACAAAATGTGTTTATGCGAACATATTGAAAGCAAAGATTGTTATAAGTATCTTGGAGTAATGTTTGATAAACGGATGAAATGGACTGAACATTTCAAATGTGTAAAGCAAAAAACACGCAAACTAATCTATGTTTTTAAGCATCTTAGTGAAATCCTAAATGTTTAAGAGCTGAAACTATCTTATTATGCATATTGTCAATCATTATTTATGGGGGGAATAATAGCCTGGGGGGGTGCCTTTAAAACAATTCTTGAACCTCTTAACACAATTCAAAAATCTATACTTAAAGCTGCATTGCGTAAAGGCCGTTGTTTTTCTACTGAGACACTTTTTGACGAATTTAAGGTTATGAATCTTAGACAAATTTATGTCAAAACTCTTGTAATTTATATTTTTTTAAATCTACCGAGATATTTTCGAAATTACCGATCATCAACGTTTGACACGTAGCTCAAAGTCACTTGGAATTTTAAATAAAAAATTAAGTAAGACTTACTCGGTCACGAATTCACATTACATAGCTCATGTTTTATATAGGAATCTACCTGACCACTTACGTATGTTTAATAACTTTAAACTTCAGACATTTAAGAAACATATTACCAATTGGCTTCTGGACTTGGGAAGGGACGGTACTGAAAATGCCATTGTATCCATCTACGGTAGCAAATATATTTACCTTTGTTTATTGTACTACCTTATCTCTCTCACTATTATTGATTCTCGTGTTTTGAAGCAGTAACTATTTGTTTGACCCAGGTTGTTTTGGTCCTATATGGACTTGGATTCCTCCGTTTGGCCCTTCCCACTCTACTCTACCTCTATTGTTTTTATATTATAACACTTTAATATAGAACAATAAATATATGTCTTCCTTGTTGTAACTTAGATTTTTTGATGCGACTCATGCCTACGCACAGGCTAAGCCTATGTGGGCACAATTTACTTGATATTATTATGTATTTATTCTGTATTATATTTAAGGAAATAAAAATAAATTGAATTGAATTGAATTTAATTATACAACTAAAACTGTTGGGAAATAACAAAAGCAAAATTAATTACATTACTGTTTAAATATGGACGTAATTAACATATACTGTAATTTATCTAATCATATATAATTACTAATCAGAATATTTTAAACTAATTTTAAATGATTTGAATATGCATTTTTGTTTACCCACCTCTGACCATATCACAGGATACTTTGTTCCTAAAAAGTCCCATTCCGGTTCACGTCTTCTGCTGTTAAGCACCAATTTTTTTAATATGAGTAGCCTATGGTATTATTAATTTTGCTTCTTCTGTTATACGCCATTCACCTGACTAAACACTAGTGTGCATCTAAACAGTTCGTTTCCTCAGTAAATGATAGAAAGGCGACGAGCAATTGAATGGACTGTCCTAGGTCTCCGAAGAACCACTACTAATTTCTACAGTTAATGAAGAATGCAATTTTATTCAGAGCTATTACTATTGGTTGGCGCACTGCGAAGTTGTGGATGGGAAACATTTCTAACACCTCTTACTCTAGATAAAACTACGAAACAATATGTGCATTACAGTTTTATTATTGCCATACAAATTATTAATAAAATTACTCAAACTAACATGATCTTAGTACATGATTGGTAATGTTTTGTAGACATTTTGTTAGTAATTTTTAGAATTTAATTGAGAGTATTAATTATTAAACTAATGGGTTCAATCGTTTTCAATAAGGTTTTCTTGTTAACAAAATTTGTTAAATAACTGATTTAAAAATTTGACTGGCTGCTATTTTAGTTAGTCCATGTGTGTAAACCTATTAATTTAATATTATACCTTCAATTTTTGAAAGATTGAAGAAAAATAAAATAAAAACAGACGTGTAGAAGTAAAGGGTAAAACATTTAATTAATTATTTGAAGAAAGTAGGAAAAAGTCTAACTTATAAAGAGAAAAGTCAGTTTGGACAAAAAATACTCAAGTAATGTAATTAGTGTTTGGATTTATTTAATATTTCAGCTAACGAAGACAACTTTTATTATTATTTTATAACAATACATTTCCTTGTAGTTATTTGATTAAATAAATTTGTATTTTGAATGCGAAGAAAACTTCAGATAAACTAAATAAATTCTGAACCTTGTTAAGTTAGGTTGATAATGAAGGATGTTGATAGCAACATCTTTTGACAATGAATTATTTTGATGTAAATAATCTAATTTTATGTAGTATTAAATTCTTCGTTCTAAAAGAAAATATATTTAAACAGTAACACCAACAATGTTTGCTTAGTAATGTCAAATTTTAATAATTGAAGAACTTCTCTATGGATGCTAATAATTACTTTTACTACCTGTTCAACTTAAATAGACAAATAAAACAAAATACTTTTGAAAAAAATATTTATATATTGATACGAAAATCTACTTATGATGGCCATGAGTGTATTTCTAATCCGCTATGTTTTATTTGGAAAAAAACAACAAACATAGTTTTCTTTTAGTTTTAATGCAAATATTGACCTTTATTGAAGGGGCACCACTTTACTCCATTATAAATATTTTACAATAGTAAGTGGTATTATTTGAAAGATTTTTAATCAAAGACATGGGCCGAATTTTGTGAAATGTAGTTTCCAAGATATGTTTACGAACCCACTGACTTTTCTATTTTTTTTTATGTAATACGCGTACTTTTATAATGTTTTTTTGTCTTGTGTTATAAATACTAAAATAATTTACAGGTAAAAATATATAGCGGAAAAAATATATTGTTGAAAAGTTTTAAAATATAATTTCTATTAAATACAGAGTATAGTAATGATTTGTTCCGAGCCATCACATGCATTCAATGGATTCAATATCGTAAAATCTGTCATTGTTTACATTGTTGGTTTGGTTATTTCCAGTTTATTGATTTTAATAGCAGATGCATTGCTGCTTATGCCATTTTGGTATTGTTTTCGCTACGGCTAGCTCTTGGAGAGCAAATCAAACTTAAAAGTCTCCGTAATTTCCTTTTTATTAAATATACGTAATATGCAATAGAGGAGTAAACATATGCAAAAAGTAGATTTAGGTAAATTTTTTTTTTAAATTCATTTTTAATATCTGCTCAATATAATACATTTTTACTAAAAACAAAAATGTTAATATTTGTAAAAATCGCCCAATTAAAAGTCACTTACTCCACTTTCATAATTTAAAAACAAACAAAACACTCTCAATTAAATTATCTCTTTGGTGTTCAGATGTAGTATTAAATACATCATCCCAGACCTGGGTATCCTGTTTTAACAATACACCTCGTTATTTTATAATGGATAGTGTCCTTTGTCTGCCTGTACAGCTGCTATTGCATTCGATAACAGAATCCTTATATTTTAATCACGAATGTCAATCCGCAGTCACATATTTTGAACAAACTAAATGCAAAACAGAAGAAAAGCTAATAACTTTGGTTATAGGGCATAGACAGGATGGACTCCAACGTCTTAAAGATTTGCTGTGTTACTTTCGTATTGTAGTTTTAATTTGCAAATATAGGCAATCTATAAATATAAAAGCGAAATACCACTTACTTACTCCCTCACTTATAATGAGAATATTGTTGGTTCAAGTTGATACCTGTATAACGGCTAAATTGATGAATTTAAAGTTAAGAAGTAAACAGAAGACATTTTTCAAGGAGCAGATCTACAAAACACTTCCAGAGTATGTTATGTACGCTTTCTTACAATAATAAACAAATGATAAAGAGTTAATCGAAACTGCTACCATTTAACTTTATTTATTTAGTTTTCGAAAATATTTCTTCGTGTCCTACTTTTTTATTACTTTTAATACGGTTATTTATTGTCTTTTAGCATGTCTCTCCAGCATGTTGATAACGGCAGATACGCATAAAAAAGTATTCATTATAACAGAACAAATATTTCTTATTTATTTTTATCTTTAAAACATTTAACAACTAAAATGTAAATTACTGCAGTAAGCGAATTTAGCTGGCAGTGATGATGTGACACTTCTCCAAACTATTACATGAATGTAAGCAAGTGTCTATCTACATTCCACTAGGTGTGACAAGCTTTGTGGTTTGGCGTTTATCCAATAACATGTCTTGCAGTGACATCAAGTATTTACAGCTTCTGTACCAGGTTATGCACTAATGTATGTACGCATTCCTGTTTATCTCTATATATACTTTCTTATTGTTTAGGGGTTGTCCTTGTTTGTGGCGTACGTATAATTTTACATATTTTACCTTGTATATAAATAGAGGTAAAAGTCTTTTACTTCTAATTAATCAATAAAGTAGAGAAAGTTAAGTGTTATTTACTGAAATCAAGTAATATTGTTTAATTGTATACGACGTGAATAAAATAAAAATATAAGATGGCATTGTTTTAGTATACATGGAGAGGTCTACTTAAAGTTGAACATTCGTTTTTTATAATTTTTAAATGGAAATTACGTGAGAGAAGTCATAGGAAACCATATAAGTTTTGAATACTTTGAACCAACACGCTAAATTATTCAATTATTATCATAAAATAACCCAGCGCGAAAAGCCTTACTACCTTATGCCCACCCGTTTACATCCTCGGATGTAAGCATACAAGTGGGCATCGCCAGTACGTAGACTTATCACTAGCTCTGCCCTTACTCCTGCCACTTACACTGCAAGCGGTACTCCTTTCTTTTATGATTTTAACTTCAAATGTCAAATGACCAGCAGAGTGAGTGGAAAAGGTTCGACTGAGGTATCTGAGGTAACCATTCACTGTATCTGATCCTCTCTTGGAGTAAAACAGCAGCGCAGTGGCTGGATGTAAAAAGGAATTTTAGTAGGAATATATAAAGAGTGCATAGGGAGGGGCGAGGGCAGTTCTATCGATGTACCCATTGAAGGATGTTGAATGAACCATAAAATGTAAAATTTAAAACTGCAAAATGTTCAAAGAGCACTACAACATAAACAAGGAAGTAGGAAACTGACTGACGAATGTGAACCCACCGTGTCCGTTTTTGGCTGTCATTTTCTAAAAACGTTTACAAGCCCTATTTAATTGGTTGTCAGACCGTGATAAAGTAGTTTCTCTAGTAGTTGGAAATTATTTGCAAACACCTGCTGAGCAGAGTATAGTTACATAATCACTCTATTCTGGTATTCAAACCAGAACTCTAACAATGATTATACACATAACTATGGCAAACTAGTTGAACCATAACCAAAATGATCTAACTAAATGGTCCCCATACGTAGAACAAAATAACAATAAACTAGTAAATAATCAGCCCAAGTATTCGAATTTAGTTTAGTGATACGCTTATTAGAAGCTTAATTTGAATACTTAAGAATTTAAACAAAAACTTAGAGGGTGGATAAAGATAATTTAAATTCGTGACCTTCTTGTCGGTGATTTCTAACCATTAATACAGGTTAATTCATGTAATATAATTGAATATTCTTAAACATATTCGTTAAGTTTTAAATTTTTGGATATTTGCTGGTAAATGTTTTTGATCGTTTTTTTCAACTTTTGAACCTTCATTATTATGATAATGTTTAACCTATCGAAGTATGTCATATATTATTTAAGGACCTAAATTTGTATATTATTTTGTATTTGTTGAATTTTGTTTGGAAGCTTAATTTTATATTTACACCTTTTATCAATTGAGATTTATTATGTATACTGTATAACTGTATGTTTTGTTTAAAATGATTTTCATTTGATGAACAAATTCATCAAAAAAATTGTGAACTTCATTGATACATGAGCTGTTAAATTAATAATCTGATAAATATTATTATTTGTCAAGGTATTTCAGCTATGGGATCCAAAAGGATTGTCCTTATAGTGACAAAAAAACAAATATATATCTGATTAATGAATTAAGAGTAATTAAATTCAACTGTAATAAGTAATGATCAGGAGATAAGGAAAATTCAAGTATTATTTATTAATGCCCTTTTTTATTTCATTAAAATTTCGGATATAGCGTGGTTCTCGTTGAATCCATTCTCATATGTCCATCAAACTTCAGAGATTAAACTGTAGTAATAGTATTTATCCATTGTAAATTGATGTCAACCCTTGTATAAGTAGATGGCAAATGTGGACCTATGCACTGTTCAGTTACAAGCCCCGACATAATCCCAACCTGAACACCATCGCATATTAAAGGTCCTCCACTGTCACCACTACAAACTCCATTCTTACTCTTAGGGTCTATGGCACATATTTGAGTATCTCTGAAAAGATCAAGATCTGGAAATTTACTGCTGTTTACGTTAGATATTTGAAGATGTTTTAAACATTCTTTGGTACTGATTACATGTATTGTCGTGATCTTTAATTTGTTCGGTAAAGAATCTGTATAATAAAACTCCTGTACTTGGTACGCCTTGTGTACTTTGTTCGCCTTGTGTACTTCCCCAGCCTAAGACTTTACAGTTGTTCATGATTTGTCTTGTTTTCTGAGGAGTAGGTAGTTTGACGCTGGAAATTTTATTGTTAAATTTAAGTCGTGTTCTTAATTTCAGGATAGCAATATCGTAATTTAATTTACACCTGTTTATAAAAATAACAAAGTATTACTAAATTTTTAATTTTAACATTGTAGATTACGGATTATCAGACATTTATATTTAATTTTTTTCCGTTTCATTACACTAATTCAATGATAATTTCAATGACTGCTGCAGTTTCAGGCTGCTTAGCCCATCATCAGATCATATAAGATTTTATCGTTCCGTGCGGAACTCTTTAATGTTTCAAAAACAATGTTGAATACAGTTCACATGTACAAATACACAACAAAACACTTTAAAATAAATACACCTATACACTTTTACAAAGGTAATAAAACACACGATATCATTTACATGTCGGTCCCTTCACACTCTTCAACGAACGGTTCGCGTATCATATAACTTCGTTGAAGAGTTCGCAGTGACCGAAATGTAAACGATATCGTTTGTTTTATAACTTTATTAAACGTGTATATGTGTATTTGGGAAATCCGGTTTTGTTGTGAAATTAACAATTGATTAGTGTGAAGAACCGGAAAAAGGTACTATACATTTATTTATATATTATTTAGGTTATATTAATTTATAATTTAAAATCTTCAATATATTAAGCTTAAACAAGTTTAACTTAAAATGTTAGGAATATATAACTTTAGGAATTTATTTAAAATTAACTGTTTTTATAATAACTTCTTAATTATTATTATTTGCCTAATAATATTACTGTTTATTTTTGTTATTGAAATAAAACAAAACAAATAAAACGTAGTCAGCTACAAACAGCTATCTTTGTGTCTTACTATTTGTAGAAGAAATAACTAAATTAAAATAATAAAATAATGCAAATGGTGACACAATAGCCGTCCGCTATTTTAATGAGTAATTTAACTTTACTTATATTTATAATTTTTTAGGAAATTTTAAAGTTATTTGGTTTTATGTTTACATTTTATGTTATATTTATTTTGTACTCACTTATTTAAGTCATCAGTTTTTAGATAATTGGGGTGAATAAAATATGTTTTAACTTTAACTTCCTTCAGAGCATTTTCTGGGATAGTGCTTCCGATGTATATTGTAAATTCTTCACTGTTTATTTTCGTAGGCCTACAAGTTTCCTTTTCTAAAGAGCGTTTGCATGTGACCGTACAGTGTGCAGATGTCAGCACGTATTTTCGACTGAAAATGGTGCCCCCACAATATGTGGAGTATATAAGTGGTTCCTTTAAAACATATGTTTTATATTTTAGTCAGGTAGCTAATGAACTTTGTAATATTATATTTAACAATAGCACTATACTATATAAAACAAAATGGCAATGAGCTGCTTTGCCACGTTTGAGAAATATTTTACTATTTTTTTATTTTGTATTTACATTTAGTATAATTATCTAAGTATACTTTAGGCTTTACAATATGGCTGACTTTAAACAATACAATGTAAGGTCTAGTTAGGTTTGTTATAAACTTTTTAGTCTTATGTTTAATAATATTTAGGCCTATATAAAACAAAATGGTTATGTGCTGGTCTGAAACGTTTGAGAAACTTTATATTATTTCAATATGTTTTACTTACATCTACTTATATAAAGCTAGACGGTAACACTTATTCATTGACATTAATTATTAGGCACTTCCCGTAATCGGACCCAACTCAACCTTATACTTGAATTAAAGCTCTCGACGAGAAAATTTTGGGAAAATTGCCAAAAGTTAACATTTTTTAATTTTGCAATCACCTTTTGGGCGGGAAAGATTTTTTAGATTTTTAAATTTTTTTCAT
>JAGFPH010003940.1:9190-31938 GCA_018207615.1 Philaenus spumarius | reverse complement strand
CAGAAGTTAACATTTTTTAATTTTGGAAGCACCTTTTGGGCGGGAAAAATTTTTTTAGATTTTTTAAATTTTTTCATTTTTTCACTTTGAGCACCTTTTGTAAGAAAACGGTAAGAAATAGCAAAAAATGTTAAATACAAAAATTGTAGAAAATTTAATTTCAGACAACAATTTTTCATCAGATTTAAGATCCAATCATCCATTTAGCCACTATTTATCCGAGAAAGGAGGCTCCTTCCAACGTCCTTAAAGCTAGACGATTTAACTCATTCACTGACATTAATTATTAGGCACTTCCCGTAATCGGAGCCCCATCAACCTTATACTTGAATTAAAGCTCTCGACGAGAAACTATAGGGAACATTGCCAGAATTTAACTTTTTTAAATTTTGGAAGCACCTTTTGGGCGGGAAAGATTTTTTCAATTTCTTCATTTTCCCACTTTGAGCGCATTTAGTAAGAAAACGGTAAGAGATAGCAAAAAATGTTAAACACAAAAGTTGTAGAAAATTAAATTTCAAATATGAGATTTTCCGTCAGATTCCAGATCCAATCATCCCTTTAGCCGCTATTAACACGAGAAGGAGCTCCGACAAACAATCCTTAAAATTTCCCATGTTAATCTTATGGAGATAATGTTTAATGAGTTTGAGTCAGCTGCCAAATAAAACAGCTGATTTGTGCTCGGTCACCTATGTACAAACAAGCCAAAGATTAACGAGATTCTTTAGCAAATGTTCCAACTGCAAGCGAAGCGAAGCAACCATCTGAGGCCGAAGGCCGAGGCGGGCTTGGGACGCGAAGCGTCCAGGAGCAGAGCCCCTAGTTTAATATATCTAGGTATACTTAAGGCTTTACAATATTTATGACTTTAAACAATACAACGTATGGTGTAGTTAGATTAGTGATAAACTTTATAATCTTATGTTTAGTAATATTTATTTTACATATAACAAAATGCCTTTTTGCCACAGTTCCAAATTTGAAAAACTTTGGCCAAATATTTCTGAAATTTGTATTTACGTTTAGTACAACATCCAGGTAGGTTTTAGGCTTAGTTTATTTTAAAGCCTTTTGGTTTTGTTTAGGGTTTAACACGTTGCTAAACATGTTTTAATATGTTTGTTACTGCAGCTTTAAGAGTTTGTTGTATCATATATTGTTAAACAATTTAAATAATATTTATAAAGTTTACAAAACCTTTGAGTGCATTTGATACTGCATATATAAGATATTTATGAAAATGTTCAAATTTTGTGTCTACGTCTTGGACTAAAAAATTTGAGTAATCAAAACTGTTTAGTTCAAACGATTTTAGAAGTCTTACAACAATTTTGAGCTGACTCGATATCGGTTCTACTAAGGAATAGTGCATTTTATCAGCGACTTTATTTGTATTACCCCATTTACATTTTAATTAGACTTTTGTAACATATTTTTTTTCATTTAAAGTCTTTACATAACATTTAGAATGCTTGCAATACCTTTGAATGGTTTTTTATTGTAACTACTCTGAATTTTTTCACGAATAGAACAAAAGGCTCTGGTTATTAAAAAAATATTAAAATTTGTTTCTTAATACCACTCTTATAATATAACAAAAATAAATCGATGCAATATTTTTCATATCAATAAAGTTATAGTCATTATACATTTTAATTTTTAATTTATACTTTTCTACTCTCCCTTATTAGTGCGACAAGGATTTGTCAAAATTTTAACAAACCAAATTATGTTTACCCATTTAAATATTGTATGTATTAGTCTGTAAGAAATTATTGCAAAATTTCATATACCGTCCCAAAAACCTTTCCGATAATTATGGTTTAGGTGTTTAATTATCAAGAAACAAAAAAAAAAAATTTGGAAATATTTCCCACATCGCCCTTTGGTAACGACAGCCAATTATACGTTTTCGTAATCTTCTAAAACCAAAATGATCTTTCTAAAACGTTCGCCACCAAATATTCGTTGTGTAAAGCTATGTATATGAATTGTACACACACATTTATTGTAAGTTATTTTTATAAAGCTTTATTTATATACTTTATTTTAAAGATATTAAAATTCAGATACTCACCTCAGAATAAACAAATGCCATGTAAGGATACTTATAAATCTCGTTTACATATTTTCCGCCAATTATGAAATGATGACCCTTTTGCAAAAGTGTTGGTAGTTGTGGTTGCATGTTTTCCATACGTGTTGAAGAAAATATTGTTTTGTGTATTATGAAAATAATGTACGTCGCTGTCTGCGGCAATTAGTACTATCATCACCATCATGTATACGGCCACTTTGATGGAGCCGATTATTGATGGAGTTCAAATAAAATATTATTTTCGTCTATATTTATTCTTTATATTGATTTCGGATTTAGTACTTCCAAAAAGAGATCAATAAACATACAAAAACCAAAATCTTTTATTTTAATTTAAAATGAATATATTTTCTATAACTACCACTTTAAATTGTTATACGTAGACAAATTTATAAAAATTATTAATAATTATAGTTACAGTATACTATTACAAACATTTAATGGGAGCTGCAAAAAATTTCTTATTGTTTCTATTATGAATTAACATTAATCAAGCATGGGGCACTAATCAAACCGTTACCTAATTCCTTTATTGTAAGTTCACGTATCGGTTTTGTATGTAGATGTAGAAAAAAAAAAATTATTTATTTTAAATTTTAAAATATTTGTGAATTTTTATTTAACTAGAGTGGGGAATATATGTATATTCCTATATTTGAAAGTATAGATTCGATACTTTACTACATGTTGTGGACAGTAGATAAAATGAAATTTTGTGTTTGGTTAAATAAAATTAAAATGTAAATACAAATTCAGTACAAGTTGTTTATGTAGCCTAATAGGGCACTGAACCTCTTAAAGACATTTGAGGACAAGTACACAAACTTTTCTACACTTCAAAACGAATATCTATATGGTGTAAAACTAAATTAAAATCTAAAGCTTAAATATATGAAATGTTAATTTCTGAAACAGATGATAAAGACAGGAAACAGCTTGTTAAAAATATTAACTCATTTCAACTACTTCCATACAAGACATTAGTATTTAATTTAGTGTTGCTAGCTTATTCTGTTGTATACCCACAACAATATCTTCTAAAAGTAGTTTCTATTTTAGAATACGCAACAAAATTTGTTTCTCCTCAACACTACATATCCGTTTAGAGGTTAGATATAAGCTCACGACAATATCAACAAACACAATGGTGAGTAAATTTGTTTAGAGTATTGGAGAATATAAAGGTTAACATGTATTATAGTTACTAATAAGTTTTTTACAATATTTCTATCCATTCCTGAGATATTTGGCAGTCAGCGAATTAAATGAGTAATCCTTTAATGGTTCAGTGTTTTATTATTAATTTACTGATTCCCAACAAAATATGTTACTGTTATTATCCTTTTGAGGAATTTAAAAAACTAATTAAACAAAATTTCCTATGAATAAATAATGTAATAAAACTAATAATTAAGAATAATTAAAAACTATTTTATGTTAACAAAACCTACATACAACACTATATTCTTACCTTTTCGTTACGAAGAAATGTGATTACTGAAAGGTAAAAATATCCACGGTGTATATACTTTACTTTATTACAAATCTATTATAAATACATAAGACGTATTACATCTCATTATTGACTAATATGCATACCTATTGTTTGACTTAAGAGTTATTGTTTTAGAACAATATATTAGGTCAAATGTTTAGAAATTTAATAAATAATGAAATTAATGTAAAATTCTGTTTGAATTTGAACCTTTTAATGGATTACGGTACACACTGTTAGGCCAACAAATTCAATACCTTTATTTAAGCAATAACCAATACGAAAAATACATTTATTGGAAAAGATTAGTATACACTGTGATAGATTACATAAAATAATTGGAACTTATATATACATATTCAGAAGCTGTATGAATGCCAGTTAACGTATTACAGCTTAGACGTGCCATAAAGTTACTGTTGAGAATGCTTTGTTTCTAAAGTGTTCCACAATAATTTGGAGAGCAAGAATATAAATGACGCTTTGTTCAGGACAAATTGAATCAAGTATCATCTCAATCAAGATGATTTCAAATTGGGGAGAGGACGTTGTTATTCAAAATATGGGAAAGAGTTTCTAAACTCAATTAACTTACAGAAATAAGTTTTTGACGTTTCAAATACTTTATTGGAGCTTACTTTATTTAATGATATATTGTAAATAACACAATGCTAAATTCTATAAAAGTTCAAAGCACGAAACAGCCATAAATAATATGTCGTTTCTGTATAAATCTAAAATGAACTCAGATTTTTTGAAATAAAGTAAAACAATGTGTTTTATGCATTTGAATAATGCAGTACTAGCATTAAGTATATATATTAAATATGTTTAAATGTGTAGTATTTCAAAGAATATATTGGTTATTTTCACTTTTTGTGCCGCTCTGCTTTTGCCTTACTTTGAACAATTGTAAATGTTAATACAAGTAAATTAAAACTGGCACAGTGATACGTGACTGTCAAATATGTTTCTCTTTATTTTATCATAATTTTCAAGATAAAAACATCAAAAATATCAAAGCAATTTTTAAATCAAAGTTTCATATTAGGCGGTTTTTAAATAAGCTATTATTACTAGGTTGTACCATGTTGGTTCCAAAATAGCCTAATAAATATGTCTTTTTGAATTTGTTTCACTCTGTAGTTATGCAAATTTATTTGTATTATGATTTATTAATTCAAATAATTATTCAACGACAATAAGTTAAGTCCATTAATATTACTTAATAAATGATGTAAGACAATGTTCAAACGTGAAATATTGTGTTAGTATTAGAAAGTTAGGAAACAAAAGTTTTTTAAAACTCAGTTAAAAGTCAAATCGAAAACCAATTATTGTTTAAGTACTTGAAAAAAATAAATAGATAGCTTAATTTTGTATATTATCCTGTTATATTAAAATGTACATGCTTATATTATATTAAGCCATACCTATTTCTCATTTTGTTTACTTGTTTAGCCTTCTCAAATAATGTTTTTTCCGTTTTCCAAAAACGTCTAATTAAGTATTAAGTTTTAGATTTTACTTTGTGAAACTATTTTGAGTTATTATTTATCTAGCATTATTATTGATACATAAACACAGCCTACAAAACCTAAACAATAATTGCAATCAATAACAAGAGACAATGGAGGTACTTTAATCAAGTTTGAGACTAACTATATAAATACAATGTGTGTTAATATGAGAGAATATTACCTTATTTGGTCTGGTCATGTGACTTCTTTAGTCTTAACTAGATGAGTTTTGAATCCAGGAGTCCAACTTCTTTACTCACCGAAAAGAATTCGTCAAAATAATAACACAACACAATACGTATGTAAGCTTAGTGCCCACTGTTACAAGTCCTGCTTAACACTGTTTGTTGCGGCGAGGCTAGGGTTAAGAGCTTTGATGTAGAGCTTATCAATTTGTTGCATATTATTGCCGTAAAGCGTCTAGTACAAAGAGTTATATCAACTTGACTAAATAAAGTAATGGTCTTACATATTACTACAAGATATAAAATAATCTAACTAATTATATCATTGTATCAACGAAGTTTATTCACTAATCAGTGAAATTACTAAATCACATAATTGTATTCTTAATTCATTAAAGAAAGCTCAATGCAAACTTATTGCATAAACGTTAATTGAATAAATGAACACGTAATTTATTTGATCACTTTCTTTGACAAATTTTGGGTCTGATATTTGATATGTTTAACCCCCGCCTCAACAAAGGGGTGTTACTATTTTAAAGTGTGTATTTGTGTGTTGTAGATCTGTGGCATCGTAGTTCCCAAACGGATGAACCGATTTTGATTTATTATAATTTTTTTTAAGTGACTTGAACGAGATACTTTCTAGCTATGATTCACAAAAACTTCTTCAGCCGTTCCAGGTTTTTAAATTTTATAGTATGAAGTTCCTCTAACAATAAAGGTTCTAAAAAATGTTCACTCTAATACTTTTAAAATATTAAGAGGATTGATTTGTTTAGCATCATAATCCTGAACATCTTTAACAAAGGCGTGTTACAAATTTCGCAAAATATACTATGTTCCATAAAATATAATTGACTTACAATTAATAGCTCATTTATTGATTTATAATGCATTAAAACTGACCGCTTAACACTAATTAGAGAAGTGCGGGTCTTTAAAATAAATGTGAACGACAATCTTAGTAGATGACTGCAATCTTGTTGATGTGTGTTTTGGCCTTTTGGGGAATATTCAAAATACTGTAATTTAGATTCAAAATTTAGGACTAGACTTATTGGTTCAATATGCCGTATGTTGGGCTGGCAATAGGAGAAACGTATTTTTAATAGAATTAAAGGTTATGTTTAGTTTCCGCAAATATGGGTTTTATCGTTTTTATCAAAACAAATTTTTAATCTAAACATATATAATAACGCTTGTTCTTACTGCTAACACTAGAAGTTATAGAAATATCACTATGTGCATGTTATTTACGTATGCAAATTAGTAACAAATATATTACAGTTTGCATGATTCCCTATAATGTTTTCAATACTGTAAGAGACAATGCCTTGCAAAAAGTGTTACAGTTTCTTTTTGTTTTACTTGTCGTTAACCTTCACAAGTCGGCACACAACTCTGATGCAAAATCAGACATTAAGATTAATAGTATATCAACGTATTTTAGTACAACTTCTCCTACTTATTTAAATAATTGTCATAATATAACAAAACTTTTAGTATTAAAAACCTACTGGTTACTAAACAAATTTGTATTTAATTTGTTTTAAGTGGTTCTATAATAAGTTGCTTATTTTTATATTTATAGCATCTTATTATATATCTGTGGTACTTATTATTTCTAGTAACGTTTATAATAAAACACTATAAATATTTCCCTCATTTTTATAGTTTTTATGTTAATAAATCCATAAGTTTATAAAATAATAATTTATAAACAAAAGTGAAAAATATAAACACATTTGTAATTTGTTATATTGAACATATAAATCATTCCTAGATATGATTTATACCATATCATACGGAATTTATTGATACCATGCCATATATGACATAATTTATTGATCCGTCATTAGGATCAAATATTTTTTCTTGGAAATAGGTATGAGGTTAAATGTTTACATTTGTAATTTGCTTGTTTTATTATTTGTATTAATCTATGTCTCCATCTTATTCATGTAGGATTAACAACAAAATATATCTTGTGAATTTGTCTTAACTGTTATGTTAACCTATTCAACTGTACAATTATTATTCATTTGTAAGTACGCAGTCCTCATAAAACTATTCAATGACTTAGTATTAAAATAAAAGTAAATGAGTAGGAAATGAGTATAGAATTTCCAAAAGAATGAACATGAAATGAGTTTCAGATTTGTGTTGATCCAAACTGTAAAGGCTGTAGGCAAATGAAATAAAAAAAAAACATTAACACTTTGTGAAGTAACTAAGTAATGATTTGCTGTGTTGCCATCTCTACTCCTTTAGCACTAAAGCACAATGTGGTTGTCCTCCGAGTGGATGATCTCTGTTCTAAACTTTCCAAATGTTTGTAATTTAGTAATCTGACATATATTAAACTAGGGGAACAGCTCATGCTATTTTTGCTCATCAACAATGGCTGCTACCCATGGCGAAGAGAATTCAAACAGATTATTGTTTACTCTTATATTTTCACAGAAATAACGCTTGAGTAGTGACCTATACATAACTATTCTCAGACAAAGGTGGAAATAAACGAGACTATCCAAATAAATTTGAATTGTGTCTTTCGTTGTAATTTCACCATTAATAATTAAATAATCAATAGCCAACATGTTAAAGAGATTTTCATATTAAGAACTTAACGAAATAAAATAATATTTCTAGATAAGCTGTTTGACTTGATACTTAACCTTTTGCTTTGTTTCACTAAAGAATAAACACCTGATACTAAATTTTCCAAATTGGTAACAAATAAACCTATTTTTGTTTATACCTAAACCTAACCTCGATTTAAGTTAAGTTTTTGATTAAAATTAGCTGCTTTATCAAAATATTTAACAACAAATGTTTTAATTGAATTGCATAAAGTCAGTATTTTCCATAGAGTTTTTTTATCATAAGTAGTGTTTGATTCTATGTCGGGCAGAAGAAAGCCACTTATGTACATACAGATTCTTATACTTTGTTTTATTGTCACTATACATTTCATTTGCCAATTATTACAATTTTCCAAGATGTTAAATAATGAAACATACTTTTTTAAAGAGTTCCCCCGATAAGTAAGACAATAATTATTTAAACTTTAGTCGATTTTGAGAAATCCAGAACTAATCGTCGATTTTATTGATTTGTAACAATAAAATGTATTCCCGGTGCAAGAGTTATTTGAAAAAAGCACGATATATCATCTATTATTTGAAACAATTTGAATACACTTTTAGAGGTTTAAATTGCTTATTGATAATATGTATTGTTTAAAAACAATTTCCACTGCATTGCATAAGTATTTATTCAGGTTCAGTACCGCAAATAATTAAATCAATTAGTATTGTAATTGGTAATTAAGTACCGTTAATTTAAAATATAATGAAATATAGATTTATTACAATATTTTTAAAGTTATTTATTGCAAACATATAATTATAAAAATTTATTGAGTAATACAATAGAAACTGTGAGTACAAAAACGTATAATATATAAAAAAAAAAATGTTTAGTTTAAAAACGCGTCACGCCTTACTGGCATATTAAAAAACAATGTTTGAATAAGGGGCATATCTAAATATATGTTGTTTCCCTGAATTAATTTTCGCAATACGTCAGATCAGGTCGTTTAAACCTGGTTTGTTTATGTAACGAGCTAACATTTGCGGGAGTAAAAGTTAATGTTTTCGTCAGTTTAAATTAGCAGGTTAATTTGGTATTGTTGTTTAATTAAGCATCTTTTCATAGAAATGTTTGTTTTGCTAGGGTCATAACAACTGTTTTTTTTTTTCAGTACTAAAATTTTAACATAAATAGAAAAATGGTAAACCAATCAAACTGTAATCTAAAGTTGTTTCTTTTATAAAGCTTTTTCTCTATAACCATTATTATAAAAGAAATTCAATTATTACTATACTAATTGAGATCGCAAAACATATTCCCCAGTGTATAATGCACGCCATATAATATTTTATAGTATATACAGAAATGGTGTTATCCAAATTTAACTAATATCTTTAAGAACATAATGCATACACAAACTTAAACAAATATAATAACTACCTTCTGTAAGTGAAGTGGTTGCTTTTGAGATAATATCACGCAGGTAGATGTTGTTATAATAATTTTTATTTTTTTTAAATTTGAATATGGCCCCCGTTCCTAATAACTTAATTTAATTCAGGTTCATTTACATTTTAACGCTTTTAACTCAGAGTTTAAAACCCAATTTAATACCAGAAATAAACTTTTACTTCAGTATGCAAAGATTGGTTGTTAATAACGAAAAGCATGTACATTTAAACTATTTTTGTTGTATTTAGTTTAAGGTATGGTTTAGTAATGGAACCAGTATTAACTAACAGGGGTATGGTATCATTAAACGTGTTTGTTTATACTGAAAAACCATATTGTTTACTAAAGCCTAGAAATGGAGTGTAACATAAGTTAATAATGACCGTTTCTTGTATGTTGGCTGCACTGCATATCAGCTGACTGATTGTTTGAATGATTCAGTTGGCTGGCCAAGAAGTGTTATCTATGTACAACTATTTTTATTTTCGTGATATGTGTATTTAATTTATTCTGACTATGTCCCAATGGACGTAGAAGTGTACGTGGCATGTGCGAGTTTCATAGTGTAATATTTGTTTATAATAAATTATAGTGTTTAAAAATGCACTGAGTGGCGAAACAGCTGTAACGCGTTATACAGATTATAAGGATGCTTTCATGACTTTATGAAATCATATTTATTGTTTTAATTACTTATCTATAAGCTAATACATTTTTGATTTTAAGCTCTAAGTAAAATAACTTTGTGTTAATTATTATGTCCTGCATATAGACATTTATACAGAGTATTCATAAAGTCTCTTTAACCCCTCTCATTATTTTTGTTACTGAAAATAAGTTAACGAAACTTTGTATACTGTATATTTTGTGTTGCATAAAAGGATATTTTTTTTGAAAATATCTGATTCTCTACGATTTTGTGGGACTTTGGGAGTTAACAATTTCAAATATAAAGTTAGGTCTTGTAATACACCATTGAAGAGCTTATTAAAAGAGAAACACAATTTAGCAAACTAAAACTTGATGCTAAATATTTTACTTCGTTTCAAAGTAATGGATAGTCAAAGTTTTGGAAATTAACATACAACCTACTTATTCCTAACATTAACAAATTAATAACCTGCATTGATGTTTTGATAACAATATCATTTTCCATAAATGTGATTGTTCATTTCTTTGAAACGAAGCAAGATACTAAGATCTAGTTTGCGCCATTATGTTTCTCTTTTGATAAGCTTTTTAATGGTGTATTACATGGAATACCTTATGTTTGATATTGTTTACACCCCTACCCCCTCAAGCCCCCTAAAATCATAAAAGTTCAGATATATGTAAAAAAATGTGTCCTGTTATGCAACACAAAATATGTACAAAGTTTTGTTCAATAAAAAAAAAAAAAACAAAAAAAAAAAAAAAGTTGGATTAAAGGGACTTTACGGACACTCTGTATATACGATATAGATAATTTATACTTTAATAATAATAATAACCAGCTTGTCCAGAACTTTCTACAATTAATTATAATTAAGTTTTTCCTATAGTTATAAATGAAAAAGTTGAGAGAGATACATAATAATAAGTTTTTTCATTTGATAAATTGTTATTATTTATAATAAATTTTCCCTTATAATATGTATAATATGTATATAAGGAAAAATATATATATACAACTGGTTTTACTATTTATTACATATAAGGTCAGTAGGAATTTTATGGAATCACCTTGGATGGATTTATGGTGCGTCGCTACTAGGACTTACTGTAGAATTTCTTCAATTTCTTACACATTTAGGGGCGGTTTCATACAATAAGGGGGTGATGTAATGTTCTACTTTTGCTCTCTAAAGATGTTTATCAGAAATATCGAGGAACAAAATAGTGTGAATTTATTGACCTTCTACTAGGTTACCAATCAAAAATATATCATAAAATATGTTTTTCTTAAGTATAGCTGTCAGTAACCACTCGTGTTTTTCTTATTGCACGACGCTTGTGGTCGCTTTACACCTAGTTGCCTGCATCATGCTAATAGGAAGTAATATTTACAGCGTTCTAATTGTGTTTAAATAATTTTCGAAATATGAAATAAATTCAAGAATTCCTTATTCTAAACGAATAATACTTTGGTATTATTCAAAATTTTGTTACAGCACAAGTAAAGCATAATTAACAAAATGTTGTCCAATTGTAGTCTCACCCATTTGTCGAAAGACATTTTCTTAAAACATTTCATTGGTTTCCTGTAATAGTGATTAATCAACGAGTGTGTATAAAATCTAACCATTATCTGCATTGACCACATCATTTTATAAAACTAATTAATTAACTACTACTTCCAGTTATTATTCATAGTAGCTACCACCATTTGTAATGGAGTAAGTCTCTCTGAAAATATTCCGTTCGTCTAAACATGTTGAACTTCATTTAACAGCTACAAGTAATGTATTTTTATTTTGTGCGTTAGAAATGTGGCGCATACACGTTAGCTTAACATTTTATCCAATTCTATTCTATTCAAAATCATTAAAATATAAAAACTATTTTTTGTAATATCCCTAAATGTAGGAGACATATAAAATAATTTGACATTCTTTGTTATAAATAACTTTTTTAAGAAAATCTAATATCATGCATAATGTTTAAATAAAGTTAATAATGCTGTCTGGATATCACTTGGTTCAAAGGTATTTCATATTATAATAGATATATATATAAAATGATTAAAACTGCTCCATTATCCTTTTTAACCAAATTAAGTAGGACTTATAGATAAAGAATGAATTAATTACTTTGGCTGTAACAATTATAAATTTACTCTTTCTCCTACTACAAATCCAATGCAAAATAATTAAAGCAAACTAATATTTTTATTTATACAATGCGAATGTAAAATAAGTATAAACTCATGATACAATCACAGTTTTTAACTTAGGAATTAAAGTATTTTGTAATGATATAAAAATGTTTAATTTATTTCCTTTAAAACACATCAGTTAGTTGTGGCATTCTCCTTTCATTTACTGACAATGTGATTGTATTTCAACCCTTTGACATTATATCATTAGATGATTGCCTCTTGTTTCTGTCTTTATCCCTTCTGTAATGAAACCTTAGTGTTAGTGCTTGGATAAGAAAACACCTTATCAAATCATCTTGTTGTATCCAAAATTAAAGAGTACTACATCAATTTAATTTAAAATAGCTTTCATTTATTACTAAAATCTGTTATTATTTCATACGATCATGTTGTTCACTATGCAGCATTACCTTGCCGGTTATTATTATCTCTAAGCAATTAATTAATTATAGGGGTTTTAATAAGGGCACAACTCAAACTATTAATCTGGGAGGCAACTATAAATATAAACCCTTCCTTAGTTTTTAGGCTCTTAAATATTTATTTAAAAGATAGAACAATGTCTGCACTTTTCTAATATTCTAGGCACTTATAAACTGGCATTTCCAAGTATTCAAAAAAATTTAACGACCATTTAAAATCAGATAAATCGTCGTATTTTCATACAACTCAATCACGAAAAAGTGTTACATCCATATTTTTTTATTACAAAAACTATTATACCGATCTCGACCCCAGTTACAACAGAGTTAACGTTGCTAATTTTACTGCAAGACGTTGGTGAGAAGGGAGTCTTCCATTTAGTGTGAAGTAGTTGTTTGATGTTGCAATACAGCTGAATTGTGATATATTAAAACTAATTACACTTTTGTTATTACAGCTATACATTTCTTTAGAATATTTTTTATTTGAGATTATCCCTTGTTAGGAAGCCTTGCAACCTTTCACTAGTTCCATCCAGCAATCCAATTTCCCTCCATGGCCATTGGTTAAATGTGTGTAGTTTAGTAAATGTTGTTACGACATCATACGTTATGAGTTTAGGTTTAAAATAAAAAAATGAAGTTTTTTTTTTTACTTATAGGGAAATATTAAATAATTAAGAGATCAGTTTTGGCCTGCTGTTTGTAAATGAGCTTGTACTACCAATGAATACAGAATACTTTAAGAAGCACAGGCTCCATGTTAAAAATTCTACGCAAAAAAATAGTTAAGCGGCCTACCACCGGGCTGTGCTGAAGTCGCCAAATCTGCAACTATTACTTCAAGAAACATCCACTAGAGAGTAGCGCAGTCGTATGAGACAGCCCCCTCCCCGTCTGAATCACAACTACAATTTGCCTTCGGCCGTCTTATGACCTTCACTTTTTACATCCCTTTAAAACTGTCTTGACAAATTATTGTGCAATAGCATAACCAACAACGCTACTGATATGAGGTGCTTCTTAAAACTGTGCGTGTCCCAGATACAAACCTTATAACCTAACACACACTATACCAAATTTATTGTCAACAAAATATTATTTTAGTTCTTGTTACAATAACTTAGCCTATATGTTTTCCTTTAGGTGTTCAAATAAATCACTATTTATGGGACTTAATCTTTAATTTATTTACACGTACATGACACCTGAACATTGCACATAAAATTTTAACTAGTGGTAAAACGACCAATAACGTGTTGACTTTTAAAAATAGTTTTAAATTACATAATAAATTCTATACTACAAACATTAAATAAATGACAAAAGTATTATAATAAAAGTAGTGTTGTACATTTTAACACAATTGTATGTAATATAATAATTAAGTTTTTTAATAAACTGGTGCTCTAATCGTGTTATGAATTAATTAAAATAATTAATATGTCAGTTTTAAGATATACTTTATTAAATTATGCAACTGTTACAGCTGAAACATCTAAACATTGAGAAATGTGTTTTATTCACGACTTGTTAAAAACACCTTTATTTTATTTTAAGTTAAATAAAATTACAGCTTACTATAAACATATATTAAGAACATATACCACACAAGTTTTAATAAAAGGATCTTTTGACAGGATCAGTTAAGTTCACACTTTTAGATATAACGACGGCAAAACGAGGGCAAAGAGCTAATTTCCGATATTCGTAAAAATAAACTATACATGAATCAGTTAAAATCTGCTTAATATTTAAAAAAGCAAAATTAATCTTAAGATTCTCCGAACATGACAAATTCATACATGTGTTGGTGAGTGTTTGGCGTTTCGTTAGTGAGTTGTCGGAAACGGTTTCTCAATAGAAAAAAGTTAAATGAAAGTAATAATGGAACGGCAAATAAAAGAAAGTAATTTCAATTAGTAGATTTACAATTAAAAGAAACAAATCTACCAGGAATTTACCTTCACAGTATGTAGGAACGAACACAACTAACAACTGATCGCACAGTTTAGGTAAATTCCGTGTTGGTTTTTTTTTATACTGTGATCAAAATAAATATGATATTTATATTATATCTGAACATTATTAAACAATAGTAGATATCATAGTTTATTTATCAAGTCAAGATACTAAAGCAGAATATCAAGCTTTTTTTACAGTAAACAAATTAATTGTTGAAATGTAAATGTCATAACACCGCGCATGCGCAGTTTAATTTCTCCGTTTTGTCTTGAGCAAAGACGAAATGCCAACCGTCACCGCCAGACAAGAAAATATTGTCGCGAACAGTCTAAAGGCGTCGGAGACGAGTGTTGCGTGCAGTGTGCGTGATCCTCATATGAAACCACGTTAACTTGCGTCCACCAGACAGATTTTATCAGTTCGCGACAAAACGTCTTTGTCGTGGACAGAATGTCCGCTCCTGTGTGCGCCCGGCCTAACAAAACGCCAAACACCGCCGGGCCAAAAATACTAAAAACACACTCAACGATAAAATAATGTGGCTATTTTACTTTAATCGCTTCAGCGGGCCTACAATAACCTTTCTGAATATCAATCAAACGAAAATAGTTAATTTCTCTTAGTATGATATCAGTTAGAAAGTGGGTGGGGGGAAATAGTATACAATTACCAATAAGGGTAACATTTATTTATTTCCCATAAGAGTAATATGGGATAACACAATGTCCATAGGTTTACATAAGACTGTTAATGCAGGGTTCTTCGGGGTATTTTATGTGAATTAATAGATCATTTCCAAATGAAAATATATACTAAGATTTATCAATACAATAGGGCCTATATATTTATGTTCACAAATAAGCAACATATAAAATTTTACCAATTCTCCACAAGAATAACATTGGGGCTGAGTATGCAGGTTTGCTGCAAACAAGGAACTTTGAACACAAAAAATGGATTTTATGCAAATATCTATATAACTCAACTAGGTGACTCCACATACCAAGTTTTATTAATTTATGTTCATAATTAAGGGAGACGTAACCTTTTACTTTTTCGCCATATGAATAACATCGGGGCTGAGTTTGCAAGTTTGCTGCTACGAGAAAACACAATAAGAATAAGTACATAATAATTAAGTAATAAATTAATAAATAATTTTAAATAAGAATAGTTGTCTGCTTTGTTTTCAAAAACAACATTTACTTTTTTACTCAGCTGTTATATTGAATTCGGTTGCAAAGTGGGAACACATGGCATTATAAATAAAATAGTCAAACAAGATTAAAAATAGGCAAAAAGAAGTTTTTTTGCCAATTGCAAACTTATAACTTACGACTGAGTAAATTCAGGATTATGTACTTTTTCATGAATTTGTCTATGAAATTGTAATTGAAAATTCGCTGATTTTACAGGTCTGTTGCGACGGAGAAAAATACTTATTGATATTTGATCATAGATAAAAAAGATGCCAAAAACTTTAATTAAAAACATACGCTTATGATTTAAAGGGAAAATTATCAAACGATGTAATTGTCATTTTTTAAACTGATCGTAACCTCTAAAAAAGATTAGTCTCAGTGATCTTATCTCTCCTTATCATTCACAGGAAATCTAAAGAATTGTAAATCCGGATTTTTTACACTACTATTAGGACACTGCAAATAATGACACTTAATTCCGCTGGACATAATCACTTAAAAGCAAAATAAACCAAAATACTAATAATAACTTAATTTAATTGAATTACTTATTCTAAACAATATTCAAAGAAACACATAGCTAGTGTCAAACGACGAGTAACTAGGAAAGGGTCCGTTGTTGACAGGGGTAGTGAGTAAAAGTTGCAAATGTTAGTTTTGCGCGGAGGAAGTGAGAGAGAAATATTGTTTGTACAATCCGGATCAAAAGGGTCTGGTACAGTCAAGCTTTGCTGCTAGCGCTCCTGTTCGTGGGTCGCCCAACTATTGTCTTCTAGTCGCTGAAAAGCGTAGACTTTTTCCCTATACCCCTGTGCTTCTTAAAGTATTCTGTATTCATTGGTACTACTGACTACTATAGACATTCTATATCTTAGCTAGATTGGTTGGGAGAAAAAATTTGTCAGATTAAACCAGACCAAAGAAAATCGCAAAGGAATAAAACTATTTTAAAACAGAAAAGACGATCAAAAGTTCTATGCCCAGTACGTACTTATACACTGCTGGGCGTAAATGAGTGTATATGTAACTATAAAATCACAACGATTTGATGCAACTGGATTAATCAAATGGCCCTTTTAATGCCTGCTACAACACAATGTGCTGGAATATGTTTTCGATAACTTTATTGTGCAGATTCTCGCTTTTTGATAAAGCATTTTCATTACAACTGTGTTTTCCATTAGACTTGTATTTTAGCATCCAACATGCCTTTATCTCCACACAGGATGTCAAGTACAATTGGGTTCCCTGTCTTAGATGCATGCTGGAAAGGATTGGAGCGAAAAATATTTGGAATACAAAAAACCATTATATTGTACATAAAATAATTGAATATTCTTAGATATTGATTCTGTATTTCATACAAATTTCAGTGATTACTACCGACATATAAATTCATGGTTCAAATGGTTTAGCTATATGTGAATCGTACTTTTAACAATTAATTGAGTATATTATGTAATCACTAATGCAGGCGTAAGTACAGATTCTGTTTTACAAGATAATAGGCTGTTGAGCTTTGTCACAATGTTAAGTCGTATGTATTTGGCGATAGTCAGAACATATTTGACTTTAATGTTGTTTGAGAATAAAATTTGGTACCCTTTAAATTAATTTAATTTAAAAAAATGAATTTTTATATTTATTTATGTATAACGAAGTATAAATTAAATATGAACAATCTAGTTAGAATTGAAAATGATTATCATAAATAGTTGGCCCTTATATTAATTACACTTTTGTATTAAATCTTTTATATTAATCAATATAAATATACTCATTTGTATTGTTATAATCAAATCAATCAAACTCTACAATATGTATGTGAAAATCAGTTATGATTTTTTGTTTCAGTAGACTAAGGAAAAATACATTTTACACTAAAATTTGTAGAAGGGTACAATAATAACTTGGAAGTATACTGATAGAAAAAGACAACATGTGAAATACAAAACTTGTCATGAGTTAAAACATATGTTGCTTATTGATACTTGAAGCTTTCAACACTTTTAAAGAGTCACTACAAATACTTGCCATCTATCTAACCTGTCATTTCCAACGTACGTTAGCATAGATCCCTGTTGTAGATATCAAACTTCAATTGTCATTTACGGTTGGGATTTGTACAGTAAGTTGACAGAATTCAAATAGAAATACATATGTGACACTGCCTCTGGTATTGCTTTATACCGATAACACCATCTCGTTATATATTATTGTCAACTCGTTATAACTCAGATACTTTGCTAGCTCAACTAATTATCGATGTGCTACTAGGTGTAAATTATTTTGATTGAGCATTATCATGGTTGATTTTCTGTATTTTTATTGAGAGATTTATGATTTCATATAATTGTAACAATGTATAATTCTGCGTAATCATTTCCATAATAACTCCTTTTGAAAAGTCATTTGCATTCCATTTCACCACTAAGAATCAAGTAATAAAAAAACATATTCTGATATTTATTAAAAGTTAAAAAATGTACAAACTATATTAATGTTATTTATAATCACCTCATGTTTGCCTTTTAGACAGAAATTTAAAAAAATTTAGTTGTTTACTGTGTTATGTATCTTTTCTAAACCATAAATGTAACAAATTGAAGCGCTCTATCTTCAAAACAACTAAAAGACGTAATATTTATCGTTTTAAGGGTTGTTATTCCAATTGAATCCCTAAATGCAAATAATAAAACAAAAATTGTTATCTGTTTCATATATAACGTAAGAACGAAATGTGCCTAATTTCACCTCGAAAGTTTCATGAAAAGTATGAGAAATACATGTTTATTATATTTTAGTCATGACCATATTTGCATCCTTAAACTATATAATCTACATAGTTTTTGGTGTTAGCTCAATCGCACTTCGAGTTCATTTTCTATTTGGATTTATTATGTTGAATGGTCTGGACATGCATGTCAAACACACTGACCCACATTCACATGTGCAGGCAAACAAAGTTAATTTTAGAGATACCTGCTAGCGGTACTCCTGACACTCCAGACAGCGGACATACACTCATGACTAGAGGACAAACTATTGTATTTTATTATTCAGTTAAATAAAACTGAAGGATGCATTGTACGTTTTTCTTACCTGATCTTACCTCTAAAACACTTCGCGCTTTAGTAATTGTTAACACTCACACTTTAGCATCACTCAATACCTATCAATGTAATCTAGTAATAAAAGTAGCCTACTATTCACACCTCTCATACTTATGCTAACTTTTTTGCTATTGATGGTTTAAAACTCGCATTATATAACATTTAACTTTGCGCCGTACTTGGCAATGTTATTAGCAATATGTGTCTTTACTGGTAATCTATATATACTAGGGGAGACCCCTGCGTGCTCCGCACGCCAACCCCCAGTGCGACCTTCTAAAAACATATGTTATGTTTTATTTATAATAAAAGTGTAGGATTAATAATAACCTCAAAACTAAGATGGTAAATAATGTTAAATGTTCAAATGAAATTATTTCTTATATTTTATAACAGCAGTAATAATAAAGGTTAAAAGAACCAGTAAGGCTCAGGTCTACACTTAATCAAAAACCTAACAAAACAAAAAAGTTATAAATAATAACCTCAAAACTAAAATGGTAAATAATGTTAAATGTTCAAAACAAATTAGTTCGTAAATTTTATAATTTGAATAAATAATTCATTTCCTCCCTTATAAAAATCAACATTTACTTTCACAAAACAGCTGGATTAGTTTTTTTCTTATTATAAACAGCTGTTTTGTATAGAAATGGTTTTTAAATATTTTCAATGTTAATCTTATGGGGAAAACCCGACCTTTGAGTTTAGCTCACGCCATTACGGATAAGAATTTTTGACATCTAAAACCTTATTGCAAAACTACGAAATGAGACGAATTTTTTGATACCTCAAACATTAAAATTGGTCCAGAAATAAGGGAGGAGTTGTGTTTACAAAAAACGGCTTCACGTATTATATATAAAGATAAAGATATAAGCGAAATACCACTCACTCACTCACTCACTGAACACACTCATCACGATTTCTCAAAAACTACCGAACGGATTGAAATAAAATTTGGTATGTAGCTTCCTCTAGGGCCATAGGTGCTCACTAAGAAGGGTTTGAAAAAATTCGAAATTTTAGGGGGGGTTTGGGGGGATCGAAGTTATTAAAAAACGATTTCTTCAAAACTAACGAACGGATTAGAATGAAATTTGGTATGTAGCTTGCTCTAGGGCCATAGGTGCTTACTAAGAAAGGGTTTAAAAAATTGGAAATTTTAGGGGGGTTTGAGGGGTAAAAATTACTAAATCACGATTTCTCCAAAATTATCGAACAGATTGGAATTCAGTTTGGTATGTAGCTTCCTCTATGGCCATAGGCGCTCGTTAAGAAAGGGTTTAAAAATTTCGAAATTTTAGGAGGGGTTTGGGGGGATCAAAGTTACTAAAATCATAATTTCAGATCTTTTATTAATATGACAATAGTGTTTTTAATATTTAAGATCTATATATATAAAAGCCAAATACCACTCAAAGACTTAACACTTAAAAATAATACAATTACGTTAAAAAGACTAAAAATACCCACCACCACGCGCAACGCCGTACGGGTCAGCTAGTGATTTATAAAGATACATTATTCAATCGTTTGTTTGTGTCGTTATTTAAAGTAATCTAATTAGTACTAAATCTAAAAATGTTTTTCACAGCTTTCTTACAAAACTTGTTTGAGTTAAAAATGTTTCAGAATAATTATTTTTTATATGTTTTATAATTATTATTTTTAGTTGAAAATTTGTTTATACGACTGCGAAGCAGTATGACTTGCTACACAGAAGACTGTATGTTTAGTACTACTCGATACCACGAAGAACACAAAACCTCTCCTAGAGATGCAATTAGTTCATTACAAATGGTGTATTTGAGAAGAGGCTACGTGATTAGTTCTTCAAATGGATTGCTTTGGGAAAGAAAATGATTAAGTAAGTTTCAAAACTATTGTTCTGATGAATCAACTTCTGAAAGTAGTTATTTCTTTTAATGTGCATAGTGTTCATAAAGTCTCTTTAACTACCTTTATTATTTTTGTTATTGAAAATAAGTTAACAAAACTTCGTATCTTGTGTTGCATAACAGGACATTTGACATATCTGAACCTTCATCATTTGGGGGGGGGGGGGGAGGAAGTGGGGGTCTAGGGCCCAGGGGCAAGTTGCCTAAAAACTTTGACGAGGGTAATTTGACAGCCAGAGGCTTGGCGGAGCGAGATCCAGCCGGCTAGGGATCAGTGACCTGTTCTACTGTGCGGTGGGTGTGGGGGTGGAAAGGTTTTAATTATCGTTTATGTATTCCGATAACAGTATGATTATAATATTTATATAATTATAATATTTCGTCGTATTATCACTTTATATAATTAGAATTAAAAAAAAGTAGAGGACTTACCTAAACTGTTTAGTCACAGTATTTTGCCGATAACAGTATGATTATAATATTTGTATAATTATAATATTTCGTCGTATTATCACTTTATATAATTAGAATAAAAAAAAACTAGAGGACTTACCTAAACTGTTTGGTCACAGTATTTTGCCGATAACAGTATGATTATAATATTTGTATAATTATTAACCTTAAAAACTCTTCTATAGAAATTAGTTTAGAGTCGTACTCTATGCATTTAATCTTACCCCTCCCCTAAATCACTTCCGCTCTGGGGAGTCGACTGGCCCTCGGCCCTACCTGGCTGTTTTGACAGTTTATGACCCCCACGGCAAAAGATCGGCTGGTCCTAGCTCCGTTTTCCTGAGGCTGGTATGGGTGAACAGTTTCAAATATGAAGACATTTCATGTAATAAAACATTGAAAAGCTTATTAAAAGAGAAACAAAATAAAGCAAACTAGAGTTTAGTATCTAGCTTTTTTTTTAAGAGTAATGGATAATCAGTTCTTTAACATAGCATTGTTATCATAACATTAAATCAGGTTATTAATTAATTTGGTAATATTAGGAATAAGTAGGTTGTATGTTATTTTGAAGAATTTTGATTGTGCATTACTTTGAAACAAAGATATTAATCTTTAGTTTACACCATTGTGTTTCTCATTTAATAAGCTTTTCAATGGTGTGTTACCTTTAAATTTGAAGTTTTTAACCCCCATAAATCCCCAAAAATCACAGTCTTTCAGATATATCCAAATAATTCCGGTTTTGCAACAATAGACTTAAGACTTATATCTGTTATTGTTAAAGTTGTGTTAACTTATTTTCAGTAACAAAAATAATGAGGTGTGTTAAACGGACTTCATGAACACTCCGAATATACTAAAAGGATTTTCACAGTTAATTAGCCTTTCCGTTCCAAATAATCCTTTCAATAATAATTACTTTTCGTTCCTTTTAATACTGCACTCTATTCGAGTTGAACATTATATTAAAAACGTAGCCTCACTGTTAATTCAGCAATCTAAACCGTTTGTGAAATATAAACCAGGTTTTTGCAGTCAGCAAACATGGAAATTTTAAACAAAGTTTTGGACATGTAATTAAGTTTGTAAGAGATGTTTTATATGCCAAGTTGAATACATATGTGGGTTAGAACAAGAGAGACAAAAATACGACTGTATAATATACAATGTGACACGAATTTAACTATTTCAGATTTCCAAAGCATTTATTTCAGTCTGTTTTTTTTTTTCAAATGGGAAAATAGTGTAGTTGAGGAAGTTTTAACTGAACATAGAACTTTTTTCTGTTATTAAACACTTTATGAACTGGGAAAAAGTACAAACTATCGAAAAAATATTGTAACTATTTCACCCAATCTTCAAAATCTAAAACAATATAATACAATTCAATGTTCTAAGTTTATAGAGGGAATTTTTCGTGTTATTTTTTATATATATTTTCTTCCCAATTAATATCTTAGAATGTTTGTAAATTAATTAAA
>JAGFPH010003939.1:114073-128389 GCA_018207615.1 Philaenus spumarius | reverse complement strand
AAAAATCTCAATATATTTTTGTATTCAGTATTAAAAAGTTTGAAAGCTTAATATTGAGAATAGCCACATTGTATCATAATACTGTATCACATTGTATTGTGATATCTTACATTGTATAGTTCAATTTTCCGATTACACAATTAGTTATATAAATGTATACACACATATATATAAATTGTATAAACTTCACACCTAGCACATAATGCGTTAGTTTTAATGCCACATTTTATTGGGATTTAAAACCATGAGAAACGTTTTCAGAATTATTGTAAATTAAATTTCGTGAAAGGCAATTTCTTCGTGTTACTTGAATACTACGCCAGATACTTAATCTCTAAATTGAAACCGTCTTCATTAAAATGAAATATGTACTTTCCTAATGTTCACAATAAATCAGATCCCTTGGAAATGTTCTCCTAATGAAATATTTTGCTCTAAACCCTCGGCACACCTACATTGATAGATTATCTTTAAAGTTGATTCTTATTCCAGAGACGTTTGACAAAAAACTTAATAATTGGGTTTTTTTTTTGCTGAAGCACTTTCATTAACGTACCCTTCATATGCAAAATAACCGCATCTTTACAAAAATTCTCGTTTAGCTAATAATAATAATAATTATTATTATTTATTTGTTACTCTAATACTTTAATGTATCCCCTCTACTGCTTTAATACAATTATGAAGTCACACTGAATCTGTTTAATAATTTAAATATGTTTGTGAGTAATTATGTGCCAGTTTCTGGTACCGTTTATTTACATAGTGGTACAAAAATTGAAAACTTTATACACATAGGAAATTCACCTTCTCTTAATCATAAATTTATACAATATGTTAGCGGTTATAAAATAATTTCAAATAATTATCTTAATTAATAGTGCGTAGACCCATCGTTAGTAGTCCTATTTGAATTTTTCCGAGATTTCACATCTTTAAACACTTTTAACTTTGTTACTTCAGATAATACAAATTTTTCGTACTGGTAACCACCGAGATATTAGTAACAACTTTCAACTGAAGAGGTGACTTTTCCACTTATTTCTTCAACCGATGACTCAATACAAATGAAATGAACAATTGGTCGACCGTTCGATTTTTAAACAGAAATGTTATTGTGTTTTGTACCGTATATACTTTTTTGAGCAATAGTAGTGTACATTTGAAAGAAATATGAAATTTGTTATTATGTAATTTAACTCACTTGAAAATGAGCGGATCTGGGAATATGGATGTAGCTTCAAAAAAACAATATTTAACCTTTCGTACTTTAAATGAAAGCTATGTTACACTATACTACAATACAACAATTCAACTCTAAGACATTTATAAATGGAACCTTATAAGATGATGGATTTGTATCTTTCACCAATTTTCTTTTGTAACTGGTGACTTTCTATTCTACGGAAAAATGGAACATAGTTTTGAATAATTCTATTGTTTAATATTTGTCATTGTGTGTGCATACTAGATTGCTCACTCACACTTTTCAATGGACAATATACATGGCATTGCAATACTTGATTTACGATTTGTTAACATAACTACTAGACTACTGATTTCCCTGTAGTGATCTTGCATTTTTATAACGTTATGGCTATGTTAAATTTTAAATCGTTAAATTCGATTTTATGTGTATTAAAATTGTTTGGAAGATCTGACTTTAACAGCAATTATAATATGCATACGTTTCGAGTTTTTCATTGTTTTAAATGTAATTCACCATTTTAAATTGCTGAATTTTTAATATTGTCTATACATAAAAAACTGAATAATTAAATCGAAAGTCGGATCCACAATTGTATAAAGAATGTTTGTTTCTCACCGTGCAAATACGAAAGATAGATGTATAGCATAGTTATCTATAACATGGTTTTAAATACAACAATGTGAAAATGCTGAGTTACCAAAAACTAATCCGCTATATATATTACCTGATATAGGACAGGATTTATTTTGATAATGCTATAGGGTGAAAACCTGGAGGCGCTGGTTGCTTTCTCCATTGTTGGAGCAGAGCCTTAACGTAGAAGATAAAGACTTTTCGGATACCTTGTTGTAATTTACTCGCATATTATAAATAAAATATTAACTCTAGGTTTGTGCGTTCTCTTTGAAAGTACTGTAGACAATTACTTAGAACGATCTTTTGTGTTCTTATCCATATAAAGTGTTAAACATCACTCAAACGTTATCAGTTAAAAGTAATCAATAAACACTTTTAGTTAGATTAAAATAACAGCTGGTCAGTTTGTAAGTATATGGAAGTAAATATCGTCAGCGAATGGTGAACGCGTTCACTGTCATATAGGTTTGTTGTTCCAATAACAACAAGATGAAAATGTAAACAATTAAGAACGAATTTCTCTTGTGTTACAAGTTTTTTACGTTATTCGTGCAGTTTATTCTCATTATAGATTATACTAAAACTACCATAAAATATTGTTTTTCGATTACTGGACTTGTATTTATTTTTAATCTATTTATATAAAAGCGAAATACCACTCACTCACTCACTCATTGACTCACTCAACACGATTTCTCAAAAACCACAGAACGGATTGAAATGAAATTTGGTATGTAGCTTCCTCTAGGGCTGTAGGTGTTCACTAAAAAAGGGTTTTAAAAAATTGGGAATTTTAGGGGGTTTTGGGGGGTAAAAATTACTAAACCACGATTTCTCCAAAATTACCGAACAGATTGGAATGCAATTTGGTATGTAGCTTCCTCTAGGGCCATAGGTGCTCACTAAGAAAGGGTATGACATTTTAGGAGGGGTTTGGGGGTATCAAAGTTACTAAAATCATAATTTTAGATCTTTTATTATTATGACAATAGTGCTTTCATTATTTAAGATCTATATATATATAAAAGCCAAATACCACTCACTGACTGAACACTTAAAAAGAATACAATTACGTTAAAATGACTGAAAATACCAACCACCACGAGCAACGCCGTACGGGTCAGCTAGTACTAAATATTCACCAAACAAATTATATTTTACAAATTATAAAAAATGAGTTACATTTTTAGTCGGGTGAATTCACTATAAAACCTAATAGCCTACATATGTTTTCCAATAAAATTAATCATTTCCAAAACGATGGTCGGAACAAAAAAAACAAAAACAAAAAACAAAAATAACAGAAAGTAAAAATTACCTTTTTTGCAAAGTAAATATTTACCTCACGTATTCCTTACTGTGAACCGAACATCATTTAGAAAATAAGCTCCTGAAGATGTGCAATTTTTGTGAAAATGTAAGACAGTTTTAACTAATTTTTATTTGTTTTGTATATGTTTTTTTTTTTTTTAATACAAAATGTTTGAAACTAAAAATAATAGAAATTTATTCTAAAACTCGACAGTACTTCTTAAGAGAAGATATAATCAAGATAATTCAAAGCATTACTCCCAAAGGTTTCGTTTTAAGTTGTTGTTTATTCTGTGTGACTCAATGAATTTGTTTATGATATTGTATAATACTGTTACATAGAAAATGCATTAGGTAACCATTGGTAAATTTTCAGTTGGTTGTTCAAGTAAATAAATTCGTTAAACTTCTTAAGACATATGATTTAAGAAGATCAATCTACACTGGGCCGTAAAATAACTTTCACTTTATAGTTTATGATAGTTTTAACCTGTGCTAATAAATTATAATTTAAAGAATGATTTCTTATTTAAAAAATTATGGAGATCTCAACTGAAGATAATTTTCTTAAGAGAATTAGAGTTATGGTATCAGAAAATAAGTTTATGTTCACTGAAAGTTAATTATACCCGTTAGGCGAATATTTTGCTACAAATTCAATTTAAGAATTGAAGGTTTATTCATTAAAATGAATTATGTACGTTCTTAATGCAAAGTTAACAATAAATCAGATCCTTTGGAAAAGCCTTTTAAATAAAATATTCTCTTCCGTTCTTTCTTAACCCCCATTACAACTGAAAATAGATTATATGTTTTGTTATTTCTTCTAAGACCAGAATATCAAATATCCATTAAAATCAATGAAGCAGAGTAACAATCTACAAACTAGAGTGTAACATTTTAATTACTATACTAATCAGGTCTATTGATTCTTAGTTTATACAATTTTATATTTAAATGAATGTCTAAATTAAAAACCATATTTAGCATTTTAGGAAATGAACTAAGCAAATTAGATGTTTCGTCATTTTAGGCTAGTTCGCATGTACCGTTTCATAACAATTTCTATTTCATATAGCTATTGATAAACACGAATTGAATTATTTTGTGTTTAGTTAAGTGTATTAGAATTATAAAATGTAGGATATTATGCAATCACTATTACGGTACTGTAAAAATTTTAATAATTTAACTTAAACGTTTAAGTACCAGAAAACAAATCTACGCAACATGAAAAATTCTGATAGGATTCAGTAATTTAAAGCTTGATATTTGAAAAAATTTCAGTATATCTATTTAAATAGAGTATAATAAAATTAAAACATAGTTATTAAAACAAATGCATAGTTAAATTAGTTTCAAATTGTTCTACTTCGTATTAGAAAGGGTTTGCTTTTTTTGCATAAGTTGGCAACAATGATCGTAAAAAAACAACTGTGTTCAAAGTGGAAGTAATTTACAACTAAGTCGGTTATAATCTTAATAAATATATTAACAAATAACAACTAAAATACAGGCTCTAACCAACTGTTTCTATAACTTCCCCCATATTAAGTTGTGAAAAGTTACAGGCCTAACCTCAAATTTCCCGATGTGTGATTCAGACTTATTCACGGTAAACTATGAACAAACATTACTTTTTAAATAAACTATCAATATTAAAACACAAACAAAACATAATCTGTACTTCCCATGGTGTTTGAACAATTCAAATTGAGTATTTGTGTCTCTCTATTTAGCACTTTTGTATCTAGCATTGGTGGCCCAACGACCTACTAACTTACTGCTTTCACATCAACTGTTTGCCGATCAGAAAATTTCAGTATTTGTAAATTGTATTAGTAAAATGTTTTCAGTCGTATTTATTCATAAAACTGATAGATTTTAAAACTTAAATGCTGTTTAATTTTTTCGTATTTATTGAGTTTTTTTAATATGATTTGGTTTATATTCACTACCATTATAACACAATAAAAGTTATTCTAAATGTAAATTTTTATTTTTATCCTCAAAAGTTTATTTTTGTCAGCTTGGATCACCGGCAAAGTATGTTATCTCTAATCTAAAGGTTACGAAATCGATCATAAAATGTTCTGTTTTTTTATTTTATTTTATTTTTGTATACCAAATCTCAAGAAAATCGTTAGAGCCGTTTTTGAGAAACTATTTACAAATTTCAAAATTTACAAATATTATAGATCATGACAATGAAGGTGGGATGAAGTTCATAAACGTTCAAGGTTATGACTTTTTCAGAATGTTTAAATCAAAGCATTTGAAAACGTCAAATAATTTACTTTTGCAAAAAAAAAAAAAATGATTCGTTGTGCATTAAATTAAAATTACATTTCTGACAGAACTGATATAGAGTCAAACAGTTCAGAGACATCCAAATTGCCATTTGGTTTTTTCGTAGTTGCCTTCACCCGACTTTCAAACTCATGGTAAGCTCTCCAAAGGGGGAATAGAATAGATGTATATATATGTATATTTTGCGTATCAACAAACAGTTTGATATGATATAGCAGTCTGTATATCAGTCTGATTTTTGCTAATAAAAGACTGTTTGTTGATACGCAAAAAAATCACTGTCAGAGTTATACCGTCTTAGGTATGACGCAGATTGTGGTTGTTGAACTTTCTTGAGTCCTGTCTATTCTGTCATTACGTTATTATAGTGTCTTAATTAACAGAAAAAATTGCGTGATTATTGTAAATTTTAACTTGCTGTAAAATTTTTTCCCATTTAGCGTTAAATTTTACACGTAATGAGTATTCCATGATTTATGAATATCACTAAAAATTTTACTTTGTTATTCAATCTGCAGTGAGGTTACAGATCCTTTTATTTTACTAAACAAAATATGTATAAAATATTTTACTTCTATAATAAGTTTGTAGTGGATTGAAGGAAATGAAGAACTGTATATACAGTTACCTAGCTAAATGTTTGCTGTGTTGTACCCGTAAATATAAAACATTAACATACTCTATAAGGAACCGTCATAACTTATGTAATCAAAACTGAATAGTAGAAGGAGTTTAGGAGATTTGTCCCTTTACTTTACATATTATTTCAATAAATCAAACACAAGATACCGATGGAGCGACGCTATTGTAGATTTATGAGATCATATCTCTATTGAGTTTACATGCATAATATCACTGAGCATTTGTATGTCACAAAGTTTTAGGAACACATTTTATTAACATATCGAATGTTTCGATTGTCTACTATCTTTAAGGCTTAGTAAATGGAAGGTCTAATTGTTCTTTAATAGGCGTTAACTTTCCCTACCAATTGTATGGAGAAGTTATCTTAAAATTGTGTTTACAAAAGTATTCAAAATAATAAATCGTTAATGATTACGATATCACCTTTAGTTTGTGACATTACGAAACTAGGCAGAATACTTAAATGGCAATTTATACTGAAATCTCTTTGGTAAACTGGCTATGCAAATTCTAGAATTAATCAATGGTGTAGAATTAACAATAATGGAGATTTTAGGAAGGATAATTGTAATGTTTTACAGAACTGCAATGGTACTCTAAAGTACCTCCAGGCCTCAACTTGTAGATAAAGCCACTGTTACCTTTTATAAAGACAGTTGAATTGGGTGGTACTTAAAAGTACCGTCGAGCAACAAAGGGTTAAGGGTCTTCTATACCTTGTGTAAAACAGCAAAAATATGCACTTCGTTCTACCTTGTTTCGGACGCCGTTTTTCAATCTAAAAAGTTGTGAAACATCTTAAATTGTTCTTAAATGCTTTGTGCTTTTGTCTTATAACTCTTAATTGAAATAAATCGTCGGCAACTCCTTTTAATCAACAGTTTAAATTAGTAAAAATCGATTATTTTTTGAACACATGATTTGGGAGTTTTAAGCAATAATTTCCATATTTTAAGCTAACACGTAAAACATATAAAGCCTTCTTTAAAACTTAAAGTAGTATCCCAGATTATTAATTTATAAATAGAATCCGCAACACGGCATTACGAATGCATGTTTCAACGATTTTGCGGCTTGAGTCAGACCTTTTGCATTTAAATCATACTGCATACTCGGGAGTTTTCTTCAAGGTAAAGAAGAGCCTTAAGGGCCATGTTATACGAACGCTAGTGCCATATACAACGCTGAAAACCAGGCGTTAAATTCCAAATATAAACGGGACATTGTCAGATTGCTGAGAAAATCTGAAATATATAAAAAAAAAATTATTTATACATACTAAGTACAATATATGTACACATGTGTTTGCTACACATACAACGGAGTCTAAAGCTCAAATCTAACACGTACAAAACATTTTCAACAAATTTAATTTTTTATCATTTTTCAGGGCTGAATGAGAGACATTTTTCAAGTGGATAGGCATTTTTTATTGACCAGAAACCCACTTTTTTGCTGTAACCATGAACGTGTTTTGTCATTTGAAATTCAAAAGCGACGTCTTAATTTTTGTTCCTTAAGCTACAGATTTCGATGGTACTCGATCACCAGCCATAATGTGAACACGGTAGATAGCAATGGCTTTCCGAGGCCAATGACTACCCTATCATTTTCTAATGAGCAGTTTTGCTTTATTAAAATAAGCTGCTGCTAATTTAGTAATAAGGCCTTATTTTTAATGACTAGTAGTGAGAATGATTTCGTGCCCAGTATTATAGGTTCTTGTGCGTAACATTCTAGAAGTAATTTCTTTCCACCCTCCGAAACACATATTAAAATAAACTTTAAGGGAAACACAAGTTACAAAACGTCTCAGTAAATTCACTTTCCAGTGTTCCTATAACGTAATTTAGGCCTAATAACGTTTTAAATCAAAATATCACCGTAACTGAGTAGTTATTATGTTATGTATTTATTTAATATAGTTTAAATCAAAAGTCAATCAAATATAATTAAAAGCAGAAAATAAACACATTGTTAACATTTATTGGTAATATTGCTAGTATAGTTTGCAAATTATATACATTATATTATTTAGTATTATAATCCGAGTTTCACCTTTTCATCTTTTAGTTAAAATTTGTAAACAAAATTCGTAAAATTAGTGATTATATGAATAACTTACGCTGGAATTTTAATTTCTGTTACACTTACGATAAGATCTTGTAAAAGTATTAGTTACATAAATTAATTATTAAAACATTAATACAGTTAGTATTTATTATAACAAACTAACAATGTATTTCGAAGAAAAAAAAATATTTGAAACAGTGTTAAATGTATAATGAAAAATATTGCTGACGACTAGTCAACAGCAGCAGCTGTATATTAAGGACATGAATAATTAATTTAACAGTTCACTTAAAGGTTCAGTTATTAAGTTCCGTGACTTTATAAGTGAAAACTTATTGAAACATACTTCGAAATTATTTTATTCAAATTAAGCATTTTATTTTGCAGTTTGACTTTATTTCTTGAATAGTCGAGAATATATCAGAAAATGCATAAACATAACGCACAATTCTCTTATTTTGTTTGTAATGCTTAATGAAATTCTACTTTCAGTGTGGTGGTGCTAAAGTGGATTCTAAGTAAAGTTTTAGCGTCCATTTCCCTTTAATCTAGCTCAACTTGTGTTTGCAAAAGGATCTCAACTCATCTTAAAAAATATATGGATTATTTTTTTAGTTTTAGTGAACAACAGTAAGCATCAATTTATCTGCTGGAATACTATGTGTAAACCTTTTTTATCTATATTATATACAAGCGGCTTTACTGACTGACTAAAAATAATCAACTTAGTGCGAAAACTACTTAGATAAAAATACAAACATTTTAAGGTATATTTTTGTGGGACCATAGACGCACACAAGAACTTTGCAAATTCTTATTTTTAAATTGTAAAAATCGTGAAATTACAGTGTTTTACTCCCAGCTCTATAACAGATAAAACAGCTGTTTCGACTTAAAATCTTTGCAACACATTGTTGATATTACAATACTCTAAAGTAGTATAAACATTATTACTAAGCAGTCGCAAGGCATTATGAGAATTATTACACATGTTTGTTGAATGCATTTCTATTCATTAACATACCAACCAACTTAGCAAATTTAGAATAAGTCTTTTGTTATTCTAAATCAACAGTATTTTTAGGTTAGGTTAACAAAATATAGACACAACCAAACAAAATCAATGAAAATGGCTTTCTGTAATATAATTCAAACATACGGTATGTTGTTACATATTATACATAAAATAACAGATTTAGATAAAAACTTATCATAATTTTAGGTTAGGCCTGTACTGAAATAAATACGTTTATTGAAAGTGTTTATACTTATTATCAAAGCAATTTATTATCACACATTTAGAATCAGGTAATCAATCATCACAATTTTTTATATTAGACAAAAGCAACACAATAAAAAGCTAAGAAAAGTCTTACTGCATTATAATAATATAAAGGTGAAACATATTTTATTGTTTCCTTTAAAAAAGGAATTATATTTATTATTTCAAGTACCATACTGTTATTGTACGACACTGATAAAGTACCGTGGTTGATGAAGACGTATATGTACTGTATGTATTAAAACTATTTGGAAATTTGTTATTCCTAGAAAGAGTACACAGAGGTTAAATTATGATTTTGTTTATCGAAGCATCATTTTTATATTGAATTTTGCGGAGGTGTTTTTGTATGAAATATATCTGTGCATTAATTATATGTATGCATTTCGTGGTTTAACCTAGCCTACATAACAGCTCTATGTAAAAGATTATTTATATTTTCAAATTCAGTATTTGAGGTAATTAGAAAAAATATTATATACTTATTAAAATGTGTGTGCCTATTTTTGTTGTTGTACATAAACGTCAATCAGTCATTATTAGTGTTATGGAAATTAAAAAGTCATTTTAGTCTTAAGTTAGGAAAGTATCACTTTGTTGCCCGGAAAGGAAATATTACTGCACTAGCGCAGCGAAGGCAGAAATTTTTTGAGTGTTACTAAACAAGATCCTTTCTTCCCGGTGAGCACAAAAAATTACCTCAATTTAATGGAGCTCGAGTGTTAATAAATAATTTAAATTTTACTATGGAACAAACTTTATTAAAATATGGGACTTCATATTTACAAAACGTTCAGATATTATACCAGAATTCTAATTTGGCCTACAACATACTAATTGCTAATATATTCTATAAAACTTTAACCGATTAAAATGTTTATTTTAAACATTTGACTATTTTTAATACTTTAGTTTGTCAACTTTTTGAGCTATGGTTTTTATAAGTATAATTTAATATGAAATTAGTAGCATATAAATTGTTAAAAATCTTTTGGGCCAAATAAGAATTATAAAAACAATGTTAAATAATAAAATAATAATCGAGTTTGTATTAAAAACACCTAAGCATACATTGTTTATATCATACAAATTAAATTAACGGAAATTTAAATTTGATTAAAGTTTAATTATTTAAGAAAGCAATAAAGTAACATCGAAGACGTTTTTCATTTGCAAGGATAAAACGATTCTATTACAATTTCGATCATGTAAACAATATTTATATCTAAAGCTTTAATAGAAGGGGTTTATACATTATCTAACAAAAGAAAATAATTGTTTCATTTCACTCCAGCAATGCTTTGAGTAAAAAATATTAAAGGTTACTAATAAAATTATTATTTGTTATAAGTTCATGACATATTGTGAGCTAATATTATTTTAATAATCGTTTTAGTTTTAAACAAAATAGTTGTTTGTTGAAAGAAATTGAAAACTTATAAAATTCTTTCTTAAGTTTTGATTTAAGTTCCTGCAAAAACAAAAATTATATATACACATTAGTTATTAAATGTTTCCATTTGTATTTGTAATAAAAGTATATTGGAAAATGTAATAGTTGACACATAATGAAAATATATGAATGGTCAGGATTGGGGTGTATTGTGTAAATGTCTTAAATAAGCATGGCATTATAGTTGGACATTAATGAAACAATCTAACTTTATTTTTAGATTATGCTGATCTTTGTTGTTATTAATAATTTAATGCTTGTACTGATTTTGGTTAAAACTTATTATTTATGTTTGTAGTGATTATTTTTCATTGTCTAAGTTAGAGTAAGTTTATACTTCTGTTTCTATTAAATGATAGTTGTTGCCAACCTACCAGACGGCTGCAAGACATGCTAGACTATAGACTATGTTATGAAACGTTTTTGTAATTTTGAAGAAGTGTAAATAAAGCATATATTATTATTAATAAAAATATTACTCTGTTGTAAAACTTATATTATATTATTATGAAACTTTAAAATGGTTACACAATACACAAACATAATTGAATTTTACATTTATAGTTCTTGCACACCTATTTAGAGGTTTACTATTCGTCAGCCACTTTAATATTTACTCGTTTATTATTATTGTACTAAATAGCAGAATCTATCGTTTAATAAAAAGCAGTTTCTTGTACTGAAACGAAAATGACACAATTCTAGTGATTGGTTAACAAAAAAATATATACTGTAGTTATCTTTTAACTGCAGAAAGTAGTTTTTTTATTCTCATTAAATACTTTATTTATTTATTTTTAAGAAGACTAAGTAACTTTAATTAATTCCATTTAAACACGAAACCATTTTTGCTAATATTGAAGTTTCTACTATAATTGCGCGAATTAAAATAATATCAGTTTTACTTTCTCCACCCTATACGTAGTATATGGAGAAAGTATTGTTTTCATAAAAATGTTCGAATTTGAATTTTCAGTTGAATTATCTGTTTTGGTGCTCCCAGAACCCCAAAAAAATTTTTAGTGCAATTATCTGTGTTGGTGCTCCCTGAAACCAAAAATATTTTTAGTGGAATTTTTTGTTTTGGTGCTCCCTGAACCCAAAAAAGTGTTTTTAGAGTGGTGTCTGTCAGTCTGTCTGTATGTATACACGACCAGAGAGGACACTATTGGTCCGATTTTCATGAAATTTGGTATGTAGGGGAGACCGGGGCAGGTTTTCGATTCGGCCTTAATTAGTTAGCAGACTGCTAGAGCGCACCACCAACCAGACTAGTTTGAAGACAACGCTCGTAGGCAGCAACTATGAGAGTTTTAGTTTGATGGCTACTCCCTTCGCTGCGTAAAGTCAATTTATATTGTTTTTGTTCATTTGAGTAAATTTGCATGGCCTTACTTTAACTCAAAACAAACATATACGCCTTAAGTTTAGTTTTGTTATTCATATGATATCGAACAAAGACATTCACCTGCTCTGATTGATCTTATAGTTTGTTCAAAACAGTTATTTTTTCAACATCTTATCTTAGGTTAAAGTAAAAACATAGCGACGGGGCACGTTTTCGCACTTAGAGTGGGGCACGTTTTCGCATCGATATTACTAATATTATTGGCTGTTATATAATATACTAGGGGAAACTCCTGCGTGCTCCGCACGCTAACCCCGTTAGAACTTTCTATACACACAATAATGTTATGATTTCTTTATAATAAAGGTGTATGATTTATAATAACCCCAAAGATAAGATGGTAAATAATGTTAAATGTTGAAATCAAATTATTTCGTATATTTTAAAACAGAAGTTATAATAAAGGTTAAATGAACAATTAAGGCTCAGATATACACTTTAATAAAAACCTAACCTAAAAGCTAGAAATATAAAGTTTGAAATTAGCTGTAAAAGTTAAATCAAACAGCTGTTACCTGTTACTTTATTTAATTGGTTGCTATGGAAATAAATGTTAATACATGTGTTAATTTATCAGTAAAGGCCTAACCTAAGATTTTTTCCGACTAAATATACAAATAGTAAAATAAATAAATGTTTTTATCGAAATAAAAATTATACAGCAAGTCAAAACCAAGAGAGAAATGGGTTAAGTGTACTCGTTGTAAGAGATGGGCTCACGAGGCGTGCATTAAGGCAGACCCTTTGTTTTTCGTGTGTATAAATTATTACGATAGTGATGATGATGATAACGAATTTTGTTAAATTTATTATATTTAAATGTATCTATAATTAATAAATAATTTTCCTTGAACTGTTTTTTGTTTAATTATCCAGATTAAAATGATTTAAGTACTTGCGAAAACTTGCCCCTGCCTAACATTATGGTGTGCGAAAACTTGCCCCGGTTACGGGGCACATTTTCGCACGTGACCAAATGACACTTGACTACTTTTTCCTCAAAATCATTGCTTAAGTAATCTATATTAGTCATGCCACGTTGTAGTGCAGGTTTCAGTGGTTATTGAAGTAATTTTTTACAAACGTAGCTAACGTAGCAAAAAATAGAAAAAATAAATAAAAAAAAGCGCGAAAACTTGCCCCGGTCTCCCCTATACACGACCAGAGAGGACACTATTGGTCCGATTTTCATGAAATTTGGTATGTAGGTACTAAACCCTAATATCTCCAGGCGTTTTTTTCATTTTTTTGGAATTTTTAATTTTTAAGGGTAATTTAACCCATAAAAAACGACAAAAATGCAAATTTCTCAAAAACGGCTCTAACGATTTTGATCAAATTTTCAGTATTTATAGTGCTTAAGATGCCAAACAAAATGACACCACCCGCTTTTATCAAAACTTCGGCGTTTTCTAATTATGGGGAAATGTTTAAAAATAAACAAGTTTGTGTTATTAATCTAGCATCGCGGCAGTGGCCGCACGGAGTAGCACCACGGTAGCGAGCACGGCCAGTAATTCAAAGGTCGCGCGATCGAATCCCGCCTGGGACAATAATTTTTTTATACGATTAACGTAGGTAGAATATTATTTTTTTGTTTTGTTCTAAAAAGTAGTAAATAAAATGATTAAAAACAATATTATTTTGACTACAGTAAGTTGGGAGAAAGTTTGTGTCAGTTAACTGATACCGTTTATTTTTTATGTGAAAGATGTGAATTGTATGTGTACGCATTGCCACATGGCCTACTTGTATTAAATAAAAACTGACCCAGGGTATTGTCAATCCTGAGAGTTATACTATTTCCTGGATTCTTAAGGGTACTGCGCACTTAACTCTTAAGTAATGGAATGAATTTTTTCTGAAATATTTTTGTGGCCAAATGTCCTTCTTGTTTATGAATTTATGGTATTTATTTCTTTAATTATTTGAATTTGTTTTAAAGTTACAATTAATTTCGGTGAACGAAACTAACTATTATACACAAG